>CM062294.1:26003320-26086514 GCA_031216915.1 Pictodentalium vernedei
GGAAACTCCTGGAATTCACTTCTCAATTTGGTGCAGGAACCCTGAATATGTATCACAATTCAGTGTACATGATACAATATGTATCATGATACACATGATCTCTCTTGTCATGCAACTACGGTTAAAACTAGAAGTCCTGTCATGAAAAGCGTGCAAATAGCACAGCGATTTGCGCATAATCTGCACGTTATAATCATAGTAAGGCTATCATATGGCCCGCGCACAATTTTTCAGCCAATGGGTAACCCAGAGGTCCATTGGCAGAAACTTTGCTTGTGCTTGCTATGCATATCCACATGAATCTGCCATGCTTTGGATGCCATTCGATACGGAAATTGCACACAATTCCTACGCGCAATTAAGCCTAGATAAGCGCACAGTTCGTGACAAGATTTCTAGTTTTAACTGTACAGATGTCAGCTACTTTCAGGATTGCATGTATTCATTTCCAGTACTTACTGCGCTCTTTAACCCTTTAACCTAACATGAAAAGCGGACGACACTTGCAAAAAAAATTATTGAATAATTAATTTTTTTCAATTCTTGTCTCAAAAACATAGGTCATGACCTCTCATTGGAACGAGCTCGACGAGCTTATTCCAATGAGGGGTCATAGTCAATGTTTTTGAGACAAAAAAAATGGAAAAAATAATGGAAAATTAGTTGGCGATTTTTGTGTTTAGCACTGGCCAGTTTGGGCCATTACGCTGGGTAAAGGGTTAACAGCATGTGAAAGAAAATGATTTGATATAGCCAAACATCTATCTAAATTATGTTGGGGGAGCAGAGGCGTTGCGGTAACCAGTTCTCGTCAGATCACCGAAGTTAAGCAACATCGAACCCGGTTAGTCCTCGGATGGGTGACCATCAGTGATCGATTCGGACTCCCGCGTTGTGTCCTTAGGCAAGGCACTTAACCCCCATTGTCCACATGGGGGCACGATGATGCTGTGTACTAAGGCGTACTGCACGTCGATGGTGCGCATGTCTTCAACCAATCTAACCTTGCCTGTGCTGCCAGTGCGGAGTTACTATGTTGGGGAGCTGGCAGCTGCTCGTCGTTGCTCGGTGGTTCTCTCCGGGTACTCCGGCTTCCTCCACCCATAAAACTGTCACGGTCATGATTAGCCATTGTGCATAAGTATGTGAACTTAAATACCAATAAATCTAAATTATGTATGAAGGGTAAGTCAGTACCAATTCAGAATGAAAGCAATCATACCTTGTTTGGAAAGACTCATTGAGCCCTGCCAAACAAGGTATGGTTGGATGATTTCTGAGCAGTTTTAAGATGAAGGTACCATGTACACTCAAAACACATTATTTTGCATCCTCAAACACCATTTTGTAATATGTCAGATATTATTCTTAAATGACAGGCATGATTCATTTGCTGTCTGACATTTTGTCTGAAAGCGTAATGAAAATTATTTTTCAGGCTTGGTGGGTAAGGCTTCCACGTTTAGACAAAATTGTAAACGTTTAAACGACTGTCTGTAAACGAAACGGAAACATTTACATGTACTAACAATGCAAGTAGTCAATATTTGATAGAAGTGTGTAATAATACACAGTAAGTTCATCATATCTTTGCGTACAGGGCATACAATTTATGTTATTGAGACAGCCGATTTACAGTTCGTCCAAAAACGACGTAGACGAACGATCACAGCATGTAGATGCCGAAGGCAAAGTCGCTCGGTCTATGGGGAGGGGAGGGGGATTCTCCCCCAGGTAAATTTTGAAATTTATGGGGATCTCTGAGCTCATTCTGGTGGGTTCGGGGTGAAATTCCTTGTATTTTTTCAAACAGTAATGTTGGAGTGAGTTGCCATGGCACACAATAGTGACAATACCGGACTTGAGAGTGGAATGCAATGTCGCAAAAATAAACAAAGTCTACAAACCATGCAGGGGAATCCAAACCGCAAGTGCCAGTTTGTCTGTCAAACTCCATAAATCGATCCTAAGATCATCCCATGTGTGAATAATAAATTAATAATCCATGTCAGGTGAACGAAATCATCGAAAACAATTGTGTATCACTTTGGGAATATACATGTAAATCCGAATAAAACTAAAACATCCCACACATGTTTCGAAGGAAACACCAAAGATAAGCACGTGCCATGTGGCTCACGTGACTGTGTCACATATGATATCACATGATTTGAAGATGATTTCGTTCGGTGACTGTGGTGGCGGCGCCAGTCGGAACCAGTACACAGTTTTTTGCTTAATTTGACATTGTCAAGATAAGCTATTGCCATCACGTGTGCGGAAGTCTGTTAGTCTGTGAGTCTGTGACGTCTGTTCACATTTTCTTTACCACGGGCTACACCCCGCAGTTCTTGTCTGATCGTCACGAAATTTCATATGCAGGTTTGGGGTCATGTCTAGATGAGAACGTCCCCTTTTGGTCGCGATCGGGCAACCGGTATGGCTGCCCGAGCCCAAAACCCGAAAACCATTAGCACAGTCTACAGGTCATATTTATGAAGGGATTTCATTGTAACTTGGTAGGATGCCTCTGTATAATGCCTAGATGAGAACGTCCCCTTTTGGGCATGATCTATCAACTGTGATGGCTGCCCAAGCCCAAAACCCAAAAACTTTTAGCACAGTCTGCAGGTCATGTTTAATGTGGAGGGATTTCATTGTAACTTGGTAGGATGACTCCTTATGATGTCTAGATGAGAATTTCCCCATTTGGGCATGATCTGCCAACCGTGACGACGGCCGAGCCCAAAACCCGAAAACCTTTACCACAGTCTACAGGTCATATTTATTGAGGAATTTCATTGTAACTTGGTGGGTTGACTTCATACACTGATCATACTAGATGAGAAAGTCACCTTTTGGGCATGATTGGGCAACTGTGAGGGCTACAGGGGCCCAAAGCCCGAAAAACTTTAGCAATGTCTAGAGGTCATATTTATGAAGGGATTTCATTGTAACTTGGTAGGATGACTCCAAATAATGTCTAGATGAGAACGTCCCATTTTGATCGCGATCATGCAGCCTTGATGGGTGCCCGAGCCCCAAAAACTTTAGCATAGGCAAAAGGTCATATTTATGGAAGGATTTCATTGTAACCTGTTAGGTTGACTCCATGTAATGCCTAGATGATGACATCCACTTTTGTTCGTGATTGGTCAGTTGTAATGGCTACTAGTGCCCGAAGCCCGAAAACCTTGAGCACAGTCTACAGGTCATATTTATGAAGGGATTTCATTGTAACTTCTTAGGATCACTCCAGATGATGCCCAGATGAGATTGTCCCCTATGGTTGCGATCATTCAGCCATGATGGCTGCCCGAGCCCGAAGCCCGAAAACCTTTAGCACAGTCTACAGGTCATATTTATGAAGGGATTTCATTGTAACTTGGTAGTTTAACTTCATATAATGTCTAGATGAGAATGTCCCATTTTGGACATGATTGGGCTACTGTGACGGCTAAAGGTGCCTGAAGCCCGAAAACCTTTAGCACAGTCTACAGGTCATATTTATGAGGGGATTTCATTGTAACTTGGTAGGATGACTCCAAATAATGTCTAGACGAGAATGTCCCATTTTGGCCATGATCATTCAGCCTTGATGGGTGCCCGAGCCCAAAAACCTTTAGCATAGGCAAAAGGTTATATTTATAGAAGGATTTCATTGTAACCTGTAAGGTTGACTCCATATAATGCCTAGATGATGACATCCCCTTTTGGTCGTGATTGGTCAACTGTGATGGCTACAGGTGCCCAAAGCTCGAAAACCTTGAGCACAGTCTACAGGTCATATTTATGAAGGGATTTCATTGTAACTTCGCAGGATCACTCCAGATGATGCCCAGATGAGATTGTCCCCTTTGGTTGCGATCATTCAACCATGATGGCTGCCCGAGCCCGAAGCCCGAAAACCTTTAGCACAGTCTACAGGTCATATTTATGAAGGGATTTCATTGTAACTTCGCAGGTTGACTTCATATAATGTCTAGATGAGAACGTCCCCTTTTGGACATGATTGGGCAACTTTGACGGCTAAAGGTGCGCGAAGCCCGAAAACTTTTGCACTGTCTACAGGTCATATTTATGAAGGGATTTCATTGTAACTTGGTAGGATGACTCCAAATAATGTCTAGATGAGACCGTCCCATTTTGGCCGTGATCATTCAGCCTTGATGGGTGCCTGAGGCCAAAAACCTTTAGCATAGGCAAAAGGTTATATTTATAGAAGGATTTCATTGTAACCTGTTAGGTTGACTCCATATAATGCCTAGATGCTGACATCGCCTTTTGGTCGTGATTGGTCAACTGTGATGGCTACAGGTGCCCGAAGCCCGAAAACCTTGAGCACAGTCTACAGGTCATATTTATGAAGGGATTTCATTGTAACTTCGCAGAATCACTCCACATAATGCCCAGATGAGATTGTCCACTTTGGTTGCGATCATTCAACCATGATGGCTGCCCAAGCCTGAAGCCCGAAAACCTTTAGCACAGTCTACAGGTCATATTTATGAAGGGATTTCATTGTAATTTGGTAGGTTAACTTCATATAATGTCTAGAAGAGAACGTCCCCTTTTGGACATTATTGGGCTACTGTGACGGCTAAAGGTGCCCGAAGCCCGAAAACCTTTAGCACAGTCTTCAGGTTATATTTATGAGGGAATTTTATTGTAACTTTGTAGGATGACTCCAAATAATGTCTAGACGAGAACGTCCCATTTTGGCTGTGATCATTCAGCCTTGATGGGTGTCCGAGCCCAAAAACCTTTAGCATAGGCAAAAGGTTATATGTATAGAAGGATTTCATTGTAACCTGTTAGGTTGACTCCATATAATGCCTAGATGATGACATCCCCTTTTGGTCGTGATTGGTCAGCTGTGATGGCTACAGGTGCCCGAAGCCCGAAAACCTTGAGTACAGTCTACAGGTCATGTTTATGAAGGGATTTCATTGTAACTTCGCAGGATCACTCCAGATGATGCCCAGATGAGATTGTCCTCTTTGGTTGCGATCATTCAACCATGATGGCTGCGCGGAGCGCAAAGCCCAAAAACCTTTAGCACAGTCTACAGGTCATATTTATGAAGGGATTTCATTGTAACTTGGTAGGTTGACTTCATATAATGTCTAGATGAGAACGTCCCTTTTTGGACACGATTGGGCAACTGTGTCGGCTTCAGGGGCCCAAAGCCCGAAAACCTTTAGAACAGTCTACAGGTCATAATTATGAAGGGATTTCATTGTAGCTTGGTAGGATGACTCCAAATAGTGTCCAGATGAGAATGTCCCCTTTTGGTTGCGATTATTCAACCATGATGGCTGCCAGAGCCCAAAGCCCAAAAACCTTTAGCACAGTCTACAGGTCATATTTATTAAGGGATTTCATTGTAGATTGACTTCATATAATGTCTAGATGAGAACGTCCCCTTTGGACGCAATTGGGAAACTGATGGCTACAGGGGCCCGAAGCCCGAAAACCTTTACCACAGTCTACAGGCCATATTTATGAGGGGTTTTTAATGTAACTTGATAGGATGACTCGTTTTGGAATAATTTCACTGTAACTTGGTAACTTTTGTTGATACACGTTAACTGTGAGGGCCACATACATTAACTGTGAGGTCATATTTACCCACCCCTCAGCTCTTTAGTACAGTGTACACCTCATATTATTTTTATCATAAACATAGCACACAGGGAACAGAAATGAACATATTCCCAATTATCACAATTCTTGTCTTATTTCATAATCGTTTCATAAACATTGAACATTATCCTTTTCATCAAACACAACACACAAGTTAAGCTACAGTGTCATTGACACTTTCATTCTGAAACATTACCAAAATATTGCATTGCAAAGTTGAATTTTTTTTTTGTTTCTTTGACTTTCTGCATTAATCTGCAATTTTGAAATTACTCTATTAAAACTTCATTCCGTGTACACCTTTACCAGAACTGTAAACGTTTAATGCCCATAAACGAAACGTTCACGTTTTCACGTGTAAACGTGGAAGCCTTATTGGTGGGGCCCTGGTAGTGGGTTCTAGCACTCAACCAGTTAACCACCAAATACTAAAATCGAATATCCTGAAGTCGATCTCAAAAACTTAGGTCCTTTCTTTTTAGTCGAGTTTTGACGAAGTCAAACTCGAATTATAGTTTGATGAAGGGGCCGGCGGAGTGTGGCGGGTGCAAACAATTGGTTTCCGGGCAATAACTTCAGTTCTATTTGATACACCTTTATCAAAATTATACCAGAGGTTACCCTATAGGAAAGGAAGACACCTATTGATTTCAGTGTCTTGCGCCCCAAGGTCAAAGTCACTGTTACTATAAATAGAATATTTTGTGACAAATTGGTTTCCAGGAAATAAATTTAGTTCTATTTGACGCACCTTTACCAAACTTATACCAGAGGTTACCCTATAGGAAGAGAAGACACCTATTGATTTCGGAGTCTAAGACTCCAGGGTCAAGGTCATTGTTACTATAAATAGAATATTCTATGACAAATTGTTTCCGGGCAATAACTTTTGTTCTATTTGATGCACCTTTACCAAACTTATACCAATACCAGAGGTTACCCCATAGGAAGGGAAGACACCTATTGATTTTGGAGTCTGGGACTCCAAGGTCAAGGTCACTGTTACTATAAATAGCTTATTTCTAAAGAATTTAATGTCAAAACTCGACTTCTGGATCTGTGATCCTCTTGCTGGATTTTTTGCATGTATCGTTATATATGGTCATGTTTTTCTTACCAACTACATTAATATCAAGAATATTATGGTTAATTGGTCAGTCACAGGCTCAAAAAACGTTTATTTGCATAAACTAAACTAGACATTGTTGACTACAATTCCATTTGATGATGTATCCCATATTATCATATAATTACCAATCACTTCCTCTTCTCCGTCAATCTGTTGGAAATTACCATGTTATGTGTGCCAAAATTTTTTTATTATCTTCCCCATAAGTACAATTATTTCAAATCATTGAAACTGTGTACGCATAGTTTGACCACATGTACCAAATGAATGTCCAATTTGATTTGAATTCGGTATGAAATCGAACCTTAAACATGCAGTTGGTTTCATAATCGCTTCGAACAGAAAAAGTCTGATTTGCAGGGTCCAAATATTCTGTTCTTTTTTTTTTTTTTGTTTTCCTCCATAAAACTACCGAAAATAGTTGGAATTGTCGTAGAATTCTAAATTCTTCCGTAGAAAATGGGAAGCAAAAATTTCACATAATGCAGCTTATTTTTTTCTTCTTCTTGTGGTTTTAATGATCCTTTCAGCCACTAGGGTCACCTCATGTTATACAGTTTTGAGGGTGGCGGTGGAGGAAGCAGCAGTACTCGGGGAGGACCAGTGAGTAGTGGCCAGCTACGGTAACATTCCCCAGCATAC
Organism: Pictodentalium vernedei; assembly: GCA_031216915.1. Taxonomy (NCBI): domain Eukaryota; kingdom Metazoa; phylum Mollusca; class Scaphopoda; order Dentaliida; family Dentaliidae; genus Pictodentalium; species Pictodentalium vernedei. The sequence continues at coordinate 26,010,738 of CM062294.1, forward strand.
TGACTCAACACAAGCAAAATTAGTATTGGTTGAAGACAGGTACATGATCAAAGTGCTCACAAAACTACTGAGATGTCACATGGGCATTTGGGTTTAAGTTCCTTACCCAAGGGCACAATGCAGTTACCCCCGGTGGGAACAAACTGTGGCCCTTTTGGTTAGAAGTCCAATTGACTCCTTAGCCAACAAGGTCTTGTTTGAGCTGTCAAACAAGATATAGTTGGTTAAATTTAGTTCTACAAGTGCAAAATATATACTGAAGAGCTTTCAGGCAGCTCTGGAAATGAACAAAATTGACGGGTGCAGTTTTAAGCTCCCATGAAATCAGAGACGAGGGTAAATTGCACCCTCAAAATATTAGTACATGAATTTTCTAGGGAATACCATCACGAAACACCAGAAACCTTAACCCTTTGAACCTGAGCGGCTGCTTTTCCAGCCAGAAACATGATATGTCATAACGTCATTAACCCTTAAGCCCCCATATATCCCCAAACCGCCACTTTTATATTGCATTGAAGCAGGTTCTCCCTTGTGTAATCTTTTTTATTACTCTTGTGTGTAGACTGAATTTTCCCTGGCAGTGGTTCTACATCACTGCTGGCTGCCTGTATAGGCAGCCAGCAGTGATGTAGAACCACTGCCACGTCATCAATAACTATGTAAGCAGAAAAAGGCCATAAATACGTTCAAATTAATCTGAGGACTTAAGGGTTAAAAAGGATGGCTGTTCAGTAAATGTATGGGGTAGACCAAACAATATTTTCAACGAGCAGCCCCAAAGCTGCACGTTGAAAATATTGATTGGTCTACCCCAAATAATGAATGTGGACTCTTCTAATTGCTGCCATTGAACTGGCTTGGATGATACCACTAGTGTTCAAAGGGTTAAAAGTATGAGGAATTAGTGAATTATGACAGTAACTTGCCACTGGCCAGTGTGCTTTCTCAAAAACAAAACAGATTCCAGGGACCGATCAGGACTATTTAAAATACGCTCGAGCCTCGGAGCCTATTTTTTCAATTCATGCGCCAGATTTCAATTTACGGAGTCACACTGCTGTTTGTAACACACACTGCAAGTATGTAATAGCTCTCATCATTTTCATTTAGTACACTATAGCAAACATTAATCTTCACTGTGGTTTCTGATCAAGTCTTGGCTGCCTATTTAGGCAGCCAAGACTTGATCAGAAACCACAGTGAAGATTAATGCTTGGTAATTAAGACTTAAGCACTCTACAACAATGATAAATGAAAATCATATATATAATACATGTAAGAGTGTCTCTCTCGATTATCCATCGAAAGAATATCAAAATATGATCTGAGAAGTTACACGCCAACTGAGAAGCCTATTTCTGAGATTTAAGAGCCAGGTCCTGATGTTTAAGAACCAAATACGCACTGGCGCATGCCCAGGTCGGTCCCTGGATTCATATGCCCTCACAGTGTATTAGTGCTCCACAATATTTTTCAACGAGTGCATTTTTTAGCTCCCGTAAAATAGAATTCACGGTGCTGATGAGAGCAATTGCCCTCTCACCCATCTCATTTCCATGACTGCTTCAAGGTATAAAATCTGCACACTTGAAGTACAGTAAAAACTTGTCATTGATTCTCGTCCCTCAAACTCCACCTTGGTTGTGTTCTGTTTTAATGTACTTCTTTGAAAATATTTTGGGAATTCCTTTATATTTAATATTTTCTCTGTACATATATTCATTGATCATATATTTTTATTTAGAAGCGTGTTTTTACACATTTTTTGTTCCTTGTAAATTTGTGATTACGTATATATCATGTTATTATTTCATTGATGTACATCTTTGTTTCTCTCTGAAAGGTTTTCTGAAAAATTGCTCACACTTTTTACACTATTGACTAGTAATCCACTGAGTATTCTCAAAATGACAAAAACTTCATCTAAATATATCTGAAGAAATAATTGATCGAAAAGTTATTCAATTTACATGGGAAATGTGCCCAGATTCTGCTTATTTCAGTGTCAAATAATTCCTTGCCTGGGTAGGAATATCTGCCAGCAGCTTGCAGGGAATTAAGCTATAAAGAATGAATGTGTGGTATTTATTCATGATGTTTGCTTTTTACACACCCGTTTGAAAAATACAGGGCAAAAGTTTGTAATTGCTATACATACAGATTATTACAACAGTCAGTTGATGTGTGTTGTTGTATTCCATCAAGTTGATGAGATGAGATGGGTCAGATCAAACAAGATGCCACAGACATTGAGTTTGATCCGGCCGATCTCTTCTCATCAACAAGATGAGATTGAGTGAACAATTGTACTTAGACATATTAATAAACGTCTAAATTCAATTGTTCAGCACGGTATTTTTAAATAGACCTCAACTGGAATGAGACCAGCCAGATCAAACTCGATGCCTGCACATCTCGTTTGATCTGGCTGATCTCTTCTCGTCAACGAAACAGAATACAACAATGCAGATTAATTGACTGTTGTAATAATTTGTTGATTATATGACAATTAGTATTTTAAACTGATCACAAGACCTGAAAAATCAAATACAAAAAGATTTATATTAGCCAGATAACCATTAACAATTTATGGAATTGGGGAATCCCAAATGCATAGAAATATCGAACTTTAATGTCGAACGTAAAACTTGGAAGTCAAAACAATGGTGGCAAGACTTGAATCAGGGCGCTTGGTGTGGAAGTCCTCCTAAAATGGGCATCATGGGTATAAATGGTTGACTAAACTTGAATTTATATCCATATTGCGGTCATGATTAGCCCTTGTGCTGAAATATAGTGCGTGGAGAGTGCATTATCACTAAATCACCCGTAGAGTGGAGATTTCACCCACGCAATAAATGCAAATTTGTTGCAAAGATTGACAGGCGCAAGCAAAGTTTCAGCGAATGAACCTCCAGGTTAAACTCGAAGGTCCATTGGCTGAAACATTGCTTGTTAGCTCACCTGACTTTCAGTCAGGAGAGCTATAGTGATCACTCACCATCAGTCATCCGTGAACATGGTGTTTGTGTCTTCTCCTCCCAAACCGCTGAACCAATTTAATTGAAATTTGAGATAGTTTGTTATGACATCGCAAATTGATTTTGTTCAAATCAAGTTGCCTCGCCCATTGGTAGGGCCACACCCAAAAAGTGTGCTGAAATCTTAAAAAATCTTCTCATGAACCAGCAGTAGCAGAGACTTAATATTTGGTGTGCAGCTTCCTTTTGAGGTGTAGACTCAGATTTGTTCAAGAGAAAAGAGAAGTTGTGGGGCAATATTTGGTGTCGTAATCAGACCTGTTAACTGTCCCGGTTTCACCGTGAGTCTCCCGGTTTGAGGCACCAACTCACGCTCTCACGGTCACATCCTATTGTCTCCCAATTTGACACTTTTAAAAAATAGTTGTTTTATGATATTTTGAAAATTAAACAAGTTGCATTGTATGCCAAATATATTCTCATACTGTCGTGGTTACGTGAAAGAAATCAAAATTATATAAACTCAAAATATAAATTAAATAAAAACATAATCTCTCAAGTATAATTAACTTCAGATGACCTTTTATATATACTATTGTTATGGTTCATACCAAATTTATCCGTTTTGTGTAAAAAAAAATTATAATTGAAAGTTTGTTGAAAACTGAAAAAAATCTGTTGAGAGATTTAACAAGAATTAAGTTACCTCCCCTTACTTAAATACAAACAGATTCAGAACAATCATGTCCAGGCTCCAGCAGAGTATTGTCTTCATTTTGAACCAACAGTATTATTTTGTTTGTTTTTTTTTACAATGGGAGTTATGAATACTGAGGGCACCTTCTCTAATGTGAGTAATACAAAACACAGTTCAAATATTTTTTTTAATAAAAAAACGAAAACGAAATTACCACAATCACACACAACACCGGCAACAACAGGTGTTTTTTTTTTTTAAACAAAACGATATGTATTATCAGCATTGAGTAATTTTTATTGTACAGTAAAACCTGTCAAAAGATAATAAGAATGAATATTTCCTCACTAAAAATGTACAGACTGAACAAAGAATTTACATGAATAAATGGCATGAACGAAGAAGGAATGCTTGTTTTGGTTCTTGAACGTTTTGGTCCTGGGGCGTTTTGGCCCAAGATGTTTCAGCCTCCATGTTTTGAAGCACCGGGATGGGCTTGCATGAGCAAGGAAAAATGGCCGGACTGAGTGTGGGGGGGGGTGGTACAGGCAAAGGCTAGATAGGCATCCACTCACATAAAATTTGTGTGTGTGTCGGGGGATGGTCATTATCCATTGTCACTGGGGGCAGGGGCTTGGACCAGTGATATCCATATTTGTATGCTTTTTCTGACAAATACCATTAAAAGTGTTAAAATAAATTATTAAAATGAAATATATAATGCATTTGGGTTGGGGGGGGGGGGGGGGAAGCCCGGAAGGGACCATGGGAGGCATAACAAGGAAAATATTGATGTACTGGCCGCATGCAAAAATCTCACTGACAAGCATCCAAATCTCACTGAGAGCTCATCAAAATCTCACTCACAGTCACCTTCAGAGGTTAACAGGTCTGGTCGTAATGGGAGAGGCAAGAATATTTGCCTCTCCCAAAATTTGTATTTTCCAAACCGAGAGGCAGATTTGGACCAAATTTGACATGAGGGCTTATTGGGTCATAAGTACTTAATGTATGCAAAAAAAAAATTTTTCTGTCACCCCATGGGAACTGCAGGAGCCAAAAATAGAAAAAAATTAAAACGCCCACATCTCCAAAACTGCACGGCACTGAGAATTATTATTTGTTGTGAAGCTTCCTTAGGACCAACAGAATGGAATGGTAAAAAAAAATGCTATCAGTTTTATCATGGGGTACATTTTTGGGACTTTGAAGAAGTGCTGAGTCAGCATTTTTAACACTGCGGGTAATGGGAAAAACATGTAAGACTACTTTTCTCCAAAACCACTGCTCCAAAAGCTTTCAGATTTCACATATAACATCTGTGGAAGATTGTTTCACATGTTTATTGAAATCAGTTCCCTGGGTCCATATTTGGGCTCTCTATGGGAGCCCAAATGTTTAAATTAGTGCAGTATGAGGAATATTCTTTAAAAATCTTTTTCTTCAGATCTACCAATAAGAATCTTTTGATATTTGGAATGCAGCATCCTTAGTGGGGTGAGATTCAAGTTTATTCAAGCCAAGTCCCTGGGGTCATACATATTTAGGCTGAAAATTTGGGGCCCTGTTCCGGACTTAGAGAATTTTGGACCAAAATCCGGAAATTTTTTTTTGTCTTTTTTATGCGTTTCGGTCAATTTTAAGACAAAAAAAATTTTTTTTTTTACACTGAAAATTTGGGGTCCGGGTGGCACCAAAATCCGGAAATTAGTGTTTTGGTTTTTTATGTGTTTTAAGAAGAAAAAACAAATTTGAGCTGAAAATATTTTGTTTGTGAAAAAAATCTGCCTTTTATGCGTTTATCTCAATTTTGGGACGTAAAAATGCAGGAGCTGAAAATGGAAGGAGAATCCTGTGTATTGTGTAGGCACAATCACTTCATCTAGTTGGTATATGCTTTTCTTAGGAGGGGTGTATGCAGCTTATTCAAGTTCCTGGTTTGATATTTAGACTACCATGTCAGGTGAGCGCCCTCAGGCCCCCTGGGGCCTCTTGTGTTTTTAATTGATATATACAAAATTTCAAAGTTATAGTTTGGGTGACAACTCCACTCAATGGGTGATTTAGTTTCAATCCACTCTCCACATTTAGTATGTGACCTCAAGCGGCAATAAATAAATATTCACAGTTAATACAATTATTGGTCATGACACAAATGATAATGATATTTTATTCAACAATTCACCTTACTCACAAACATCGTAAGGGATATTATTACATCATGTAAACAGTCAAAGAAAACAATATATTCAGATGGTATTGGAACACATGAAATCAAATACATTATGAATGTGAGGGGCGCATTGTTTGGAGACTCCATAGCCAGATTAGCTGTCTTCCTGGCATCTCCATGTTTCCAAGATTATTTCATCAGGTCAAGGTCTCAGACAGCAAATCTTTGATACTGTTATACAGCCCTATCTGGTCTGCATTATTGAAGCTCTGTGACAGGTCTTGTTCATACTTCACTCATTTGTTACCCATAACCTAACGATGCATTGTGACCATGACCCATTGTCATATCATTTTGTTCAAGGTCACAAGCAGTAACACTTGGATTCTTGTCTTGTATTCAGCTTCCGATGAAAGTGTTGACCTTCATTGAAGCCATCTAGGCTGAGAGGCTTCTTGTTTCAATATTCCCTTGTGAAGTTATGGCTCTTTATTGACATAAAATTTCATATATTTCTTTCTGTCCTCTTTGAGTTTTGAGATAACTGTGGCATCACATGTGATATCAAATTTATTTTTATACGCCCTTCGAAAAACAGGACATTTTTTGTGATTGATATGTCTGTCCATCCGTAAACTTTTTTGCTCCTCCTGACAAAATGTCAGCGGCACTTTTCCAGTGCTAGAGCATCCGTCCGTTGTCATTATTTTGTTTGTCCAGGCCATGACTTCTCAACCCTTTACCTAACGAATCGCCCGCATCCGCCTGCATAATATGCAAATTCAGCAGTTGAAAAAATATATTTCAAACAATTTCAATGAAACCATATCATGTGACCCCATCATTGGAACGAGCTCATTGAGCTCGTTCCAATGAGGGGTCACATGATAGGGTTTTGTTGAAATTTTTGGAAAAATTTAAAAAAATTATATTTAAAATGATATATTTTGATATCATCTGCATTCGTAAAGGGTTAACCACTGAATATTTTGTGACAAAACTTTCCAACAATATGTATAATCAAAAGACAGTGTGTCACGAATTATAGTATGGTATGTGCCCCTTAAGGTCAAGGTCACAAGCCCTATGTTAAGCAGGGCTGAATTTAACTGGATCACATTGGCATGGCAGGGGTTCGAATCCACGCTGAGAGAGTTTCCTTCATCACCAACCACCTAGCGAAACTATACTGAGCCACGCACACCAATCTGCCACTGACAGACCCAAAAAGGGAATGCTAGTTAACCAAGTATATATGAGGCCAGTTCAGAACACACAGAATACTCATTTATTTAATTAAATAATTGAGTATTCTCTGTGACCTGTACTGGCCTCAGATTCAAGTAAAAATTTACAAAATAAAAATAACATTCTGACCACTTGTTCCTTGAGAAATACTTTCCACAACTGGTCATACAATGATGGAGTGTGCTAAACTTATTAGCTGTTTAAAAAATGAATGATAATGACCGAAGTTAAGCAACATCGAATCTGGTTATTCCTTGGGCTGGTGACCGTCTGAGCCATCAATTGGGCAAGGCAGTTAACCCTGGATGTCCACATGGGGGCACAATGAAACAATGCACCAAGGCGTACTGCATGTCGATGGTGCACATGTCTTCAACCAATCCAACCATGCCTGTGGTGTTACGTTGTTGGAGAGCTGGCAGCTGCTCATCATTGCTTGGTCATTCTCTCCGGGTCTCCCGGGTTCCTCCACCCATAAAATTGTCACCGATGTGATGTGACTCTGGCTGTTAAAAGTGTTGATAAACGTTAATAAATAAATAAATAAATCATCGTGCCCGTGACACTAATCAGTCTCTATTGGTTTTGATCAATTGAATGCCGTAAAAATTAAAATGAAAATTAGGGTTGGTACCCCACCAACTAACAGTGATGTCTCATTGACAACAAAGGAAATGCAGCAATTATCCAGTTGAAAAGTGCTTTTAGTTCAATTTTTGTATGGACTGGTTGTTACATGGTAGGTGTGTGATAAATACAGAACACACATGTGTTTGAATGGATTAAGAATTATTGCACGACATTGCTCTGGCTCAGGATATCATGAGAGCCTTTGGCAATCACCTGTGATAATTCTTAACCCATTCAAAGGTATGTGTGTTTCTGTATATTGATATTCAACACACCTACTGTGAATTTTCTATACATAGAAAATATAATACAGTAGAACCTGTCTTGAGAGACCACCCTTTGGGCCACACAAAAGTGGTCTCTCAAGACAGGTGGTATCTCATAACAGGTTTCAGGTTTTTTCAAGTCAGCGAATAACCAACCACAAAATTCAGAAATGGAGAAGAATGGATCTTTGTAATTACTTTGTAGTTGTTCTTTTTTATGAAGTTTTTGTAACAAATTGAAATGGACTGTTGGAAAAATTATAAAAATAAATTAGTGTTGAAAATCTTCATTGAAGATTTTCAACACAAATTTATTTTTATAATCCTATCTGTCACATTTCGGATATGTATGAAATTGTTTATTCAGCAATAATCCTAATCTTTTCACAGGGGTCTTATAAAAACATCTCAATCTTTAATGAGTTATGTAACTGAATAGCAATTGAAACCCAGTTAAGAGATTTTAATACTTTTAATTATGTTAGTATAATCACAATGGATTGTCCAATCCCAGAACAGGTAAAAAGTTTTGTCATGGTTTCAGTCTTAGAAGCGGCGGTCTCTCAAGACAGGTCCATTATGGCATAAAAATACAAGTTGGTACCAGGTCACAGTGATCTCTTGTAGCAGGTCCATTATAGAGTAAAACCAATTGGTGCCTGGCAGATGTGGTCTCAAGACAGGTGTCTCTCAAAAAAGTGGTCTCTCAAGACAGCTTTTACTGTACAGGTCAAATCTGATTTGGATGTTTATTCGACATTCCAGTGTGGAGTTATTGCCCTTTATTGATTGTCCCTTTACCCAACGAATCGCCCAAATCCGCCCGCGTAATATGCAAATTCAGCAGCTGAAAAAATATTATTTTTCGAAAATTTTCAACAAACCCATATGTGACCCCTCTTTGGAATGAGCTCGTTCCAAAGAGGGGTCACATGATGTGGTTTTCTTGAAATTTTTGGAAAAAATTTAAAAAATGATATTTAATGTAATAAATTTTGAAATCATCTGCGTTGGGTGAAGGGTTAAATTGTTTGGAATTTTTTACTGATGGGGTTCCTGGAGTTAAATTTAGATAAATTTTTTATCAAATGTAGTCATGGTTTAATTGAAAAATGGGACATATAACAGTATAACATTGTCCATCTATCCACCTCTCTGTCCATCCATTCCATGTGGTTTCCAGACAATAACTTTGGCTGTATATGTGATATCAAATTCATGTTTGGAATACATGTATTGCCTTACAAACAGAAAATACAGATCAAGTTGAATTTTGACATTTTTTCGATATTCTATTGTGGAGTTGTTGCCATTTATTATACCCCCCCCCCCCCCCCCCCCCCCCCCGCAAACAAAGTTTGGGTGGGTATATAGGAATCACCCTGTCCGTCCATCCGTCTGTCCATTCAGACAGACATATGAGGGTTTAGGTGGCTATTTGTTGGTAGAAATGGGGGTTAGGTGACTACCGCAATTTATGTGACTAGTCACGTAGTTAAATGTCATTATTCTAGGGTGGGGTTTAGAGTTGGGTTGGGGTGGGGTTAGGGTCAGTAAAGGGTAGGGTTAGGGTTTGCTACAACCCCCAAAATTTTTCACCCAAAAAGTTGTTTTAATACAATGGACATGCATTTTAGTTAAATAGACTGGGAATATATTGAATTTTCATTAGTCTAGGATGGGGTTTAGAATTGGAGGTGGGGGGAGTAGGGTTAGGGTCAGTAAAGGGTATGGTCAGGGCTTGCTACCACCCCAAAAATATTCCCCCAAATCACTTGTTTTAATATAATGGACATGCATTTTATTGTAGTCCCATAAAAATAGCCACATAACTACCAATTTGTTAGGATGTCTGTCCATATGTCCATCCTTATAAGCGCAACTCCTAAACCGTTTGAAGAATTTTCATGAAACCTTACACAATGGAAGAACTCTATATGAAGATGTGCACGAAGCAATATAATTCCATTCTGACATTTCCAAGGGCAGATAATCTAACTTATACATTTCAGACACGGGGAGTATCACTTTGAGAGCTTGCTCACAGTACCTCTAGTTTACATAGAATTTCCTATATTTTGTCTGCTCACTTTTGGTTTCCAGATGATAAATATGGCAATACAGTGGAGCCCACTTAATTGGATATCTCTTTACTTGTATATCTCTGTTAATTGAATATAATTTTCAAACACAAAGCCATTTACCATACCTTCAGTACAAATTTGATATGTTAATTGCATATGGGTTGTAGAGTAAACTCCTGTTAATTTAAATAAATTTTTGTAATATGTCTAAAAAATTACAGTGACACGCACCAAATTCCCCTTATTTACCAACCTATTTGGCCTCACTACATCCAATATATTGGACGTGATTGGGCAACTGTGATGGCTACAGGGGCCCAAAGCCCGAAAACCTTTAGCACAGTCTGCAGGTCATATTTATGAAGGGATTTCATTGTAACTTGGTAGGATGACTCCAGATAATGTCTAGATGAGAATGCCCCTTTGGTCGCGATCATTCAGCCTTTATGACTGCCGAGCCCAAAAACCTTTAGCATAGTCTATAGGTCGTATTTATGGAAGAAATTCATTGTAACTTGTTAGGGTGACTCAATATAATGCCTAGATGATGACATCCCCTTTTGGTCGTGATCGGTCAACTGTGATGGCTACAGGTGCCCAAAGCCCGAAAACCTTGAGCATCGTCTACAGGTCATATTTATGAAGGGATATCAGTGTAACTTTGTAGGATCACTCCAGATGAGAATTCCCCATTTTGTTGCGATCATTCAACCATGATGGCTGCCCGAGCCTAAAGTCCCAAAACATTTAGCACAATCTACAGATCATATTTATGAAGGGATTCCATTGCAGCTTGGTAGGATGACTCCAAATAATGTCTAGACGAGAACGTCCGCTTTTGGTCGCAATAATTCAGCCTTAATGGCAGCCCGAACCCAAGACCCCAAAACCTTTAGCATAGTCTGTAGGTCGTATTTATGTAGGGATTTCATTGTAACTTGTTAGGCTGACTCCATATAATGCCTAGATGATGACACCCCCTTTTGGTCGTAATTGGTCAACTGTGACGGCTTCAGGGGCCCGAAGCCCGAAAACCTTGGGCACAGTCTACAGGTTGTAATTATGAAGGGATTTCGTTGTAACTTCGTAGGGTCACTCCAAATGATGCCTAGATGAGAATGGTCCCTTTTGGTTGTGATCATTCAACCATGATGGCTGCCCAAGTGTGAAGCCCAAAAACCTTTAGCACAGTCTATAGGTCATATTTATGAAGGGATTTCATTGTAACTTGGTAGGTTGACTTCATATAATGTCTCGATGAGAACTTCCCCTTGTGGATGCAATTGGGAAACTGACGGCTACAGAGGCCCAAAGCCCGAAAACCTTTAGCACAGTCTACAGGTCATATTTATGAAGGGATTTCATTGTAACTTGGTAGGATGACTCCAAAGAATGTCTAGATGAGAACCTCCCCTTTTGGTCGCGATCATCCAGCCTTGATGGCTGCCGGAGCCCAAAACCTTTAGCACAGTCTATAGGACGTATTATGTAAGGATGGCTGCCCGAGTCCGAAGCCTGAAAACCGTTAGCACATTCTACAGGTCATATTTATGAAGGGATTTCAGGTAACTTGTTAGGTTGACTCCATATAATGCCTAGATGGTGACATTCCCTTTTGGTCATGTTTGGTAAACTGTAACGGTTACAGGGGCCTGAACTTGATAACCTTGAGTCTACAGGTCATATTTATGAAGGGATTTCATTGTAACTTCGTAGGATCACTCCACATGATGCCCAGATTACAACGTCCCCTTTTGGTCGCGATCATTCAACCATGATGGCTGCCCGAGCCCAAAACCCGAAAAAAATTTAGTACACACTACAAGTCGTATTTGCGAAGGGATTTCATTGTAACTCAGTAGAATGACTCGGTGTAATGTCGAGATGAGGATGTCCGCTTTTAGTAGAAATGGGTCTACCGCCATGAACACACGCCTAAAGCCAGAAAACCTTTAGCACAGTCTGCAGGCCAGATTTATGAAGGGATTTCAATGTAACTTGATAGGATGACTCATTTTGGAATATTTTCATTGTAACTTGGTAACTTTTGTTGACGTACGTTAACTGTGAGGGCCACATACATTAACTGTCAGGACATATTAACCCACCCCTCCTTTAGTACAGTGTACACCTCATATTATTTTTATGAAAAACATAGCATACAGGGAACAGAAATTAACGTATTCCCAATTTTCACAATTCTTGTCTTATTTCATAATCCTTTCATAAACATTGAACATTATCCTTTTCATCAAACAAAACACACAGACAAGTTGAGCTACAGTGTCATTGATACTTTCATTATATAAACTTCGTGCGTGTGCCACACCTTCTACATAAATGAACCAATTTGGGTTAAACGTCTCAAACATCATTACCACTAACCAGTGAACATGTGTATATATTTCCAAATGCACAATCAAAAACAATTTCAACCAGGTTGTCTACCCTTTAACTTGTAAAATTGTATTTCCATTTCTTTACAAGAGTCTTGTGCTCTTAACTCCTCCTGCATTTATCAACTGATTTTGATGAATCTTTTCATGCATTTTGACTAACGTGTGAACATATGCATATTCCTAAAATTTTTGATCTGCGATATTTGAAACCGGGATATCTCCCCCTTCAACTTAGAAGATTTAATATATATTTCTGTTGTAGATTTTTGTGCGTGCAATTCCTGGAATTATGAATTGAATTAGAAGGATTTTTTTAATCATGCTCGCTAACAAGTGGTGAATGTGCTTCAATTTTAACCCTTTCTGTCTCCGCAGCCTGTTCAAGCCCTTTCTGTTTCTATGTCTCTATCTCATTAACTCTAGGCCTCTGCCCCTTCTGATCTCACACTCTCCCTCTCTCTTGCCCTCTCTCCCTCTCTCTCCAAGTAAATGAAAGTTCTACCCCACCTGTAAACAACAAAAGAACTTTGACCAATGAACTCATGAAAGGGAGAGAGAATTCCAGGTAAATGAAAGTTCTATCCGTAAACAACAAAAGAAATATTACCTGTGAACTCATGGACGGGACAGAGAGACAGACAGGGAGAGAGAGAGAGAGCTCGTCAAACTCATTCCAATGAGGGATCATAACTTTGTTTTTGAGACAAAAATTAGTTATTCAAGAATTTTGTTTGCTAGTGTCGTCTGCTTTTCGTGTTAGGTAAAGGGTAAATTGAATACACCTGTTCATTGAATTGTGTTCAGTGGCAAAATGGCTATTCATTTAACACCCCTTTTTTCCCCTCAACGGCCTTGAGATTTTTATACATTTTTGCTATACTGGGACAATCCGCATCATATGGCTTTGCAGTTATTTCTAGGTAAGCCTTGGATGCCTATATGGGCAGCCCAGGCTTGGTTAGAAACAACAGTCAATATACTACTTTACAGTTACCATGGACTGGTCATATTCCATGTGTGGGCAGTGATGTCCACGTATTCGTTTACCAGGTAATAAAAATCAACAGCAGCAAAATTTTAATTAATGAAGCACCGGGTCATACGCAGTGCTTCATTAATTGAATTTTTGATGATTATTTCTTAATTAGTGTTTGGAATAAAAATATTATTGCATCCATGGAAATACTGCCCACCAGTGACCAGTCCATGGTGATCGTACTGTACTTACAATGAAACTTGCAAACAGTCTGTCTGTCCCTCTATCTGTCTCACTCTCTCTCTCTCGCTCTCTCACTAGAGGGGAGTGAGAGAGATGTTAGTCTCTCTGTCCCGCTCCCTGTATGTGTATGGGTCTCTCTCTCTCTCTCTCTCTCTCTCTCTCTCTCTCTCTCTCTCTCTCTCTCTCTCTCTCTCTCTCTCTCTCTCTCTCTCGCACAGACCCACCAGACGCGGATCCAGGATTTTTTGAAAGGAGGACCACTAATTACCATTACATTTAGTCGAAACTTGGACCCAAAGTCCGTAATATAATTTTTTGGTTTGGTACGTCCACAGGACGTACCAAAGCAAAAAAGTATATTACGGACTTTGGGTCCAAGTTTGGACTACCTCATAACAAAGTAATGATATGATCCTTTACGTATTTGCCCCCCTTCATGGGAGTCTGCCCCCCTAGTTGCCCCCCCCCCCCCCCCCCCCCCACACAAAAAATTTCTGGTGCCGCCACTGATTTTCGCATTTCTTTTTCGACGTGTGAGATTCTACAGAACTTCGGACAGAGAACCTCGATCGGATAGCGACTGGTTCGCGATCCGATTGGACTTCTCTCTCCACTTTTGTAATCACAGTAAAATCAAGAGAAAGAGGCAGAATGAGAGATGGGGAGAGAGAGACAGCTGGAGAGAGAGGTGGGGCAGAGAGCTAATGAGGTAGACAGAGATGTAGAAAGACCTCGAATCGGCCACAGTGATAGAGATAGGGTTAATATACAACATGATCTTGGTTGGTGTGATTTTCAAGTTTGTTTAAATCAAGCTCCTTTGTACACTTTTTCAGTAGTATTCCACAAAAGTTTATACCATCATATTAAGTATTTGAATTTATTGAGATAACGAAATGGAAAGTGTTTTCTTCTCGTTGATCCGAAATGATGAATAACTGCCTCTCAGAGAGACTCAGATTGATGATTTCTGTAAAATAAGGGACAAATGTCATTTTAAAGGTTTTTATGAATTTATTTCATATATATTTGCTACTTTACATTTAGTTTGTAATTACTTATTGTGGCTGTTTTATATCGAGACGTTTTTCCTTACAGCATTGTTTATTGTTATTTTTCAATAACATGATATCTCAAATAAATTCATTCACAGTATTCTGTGGTTGTGCTTTTTGTGACAATCACATCGAAAACCTTCGAACAACCGGGCCGAAACGGGACAGACACGGAACAATAAACGGACCAACATGGGACCGAAACGGACCAACAGGAAACTGCAACTGAACAAGAATACAATTCTAAACTTAATCAACGTGTTTCACTTTATTTTGATATTTTGAAGAGAATTGCTCTGATGACAATGATACAATGACAATGTTTGCAGAGACTATTAAGATATAATTTGTAGTGTAAATTTCACTGACACTATAGAGAGTAATCGCTGGACTGGTTATGTGAAATAATTCATGAGAGGTAAGGGACTGACGTTGTACAAATACGAGTGCGCGAATGCGCACGAGTGTTTTACAATATAGTCCCTCGCCTGTTACACTCCCTTGGATTAAAGGTAATGCTGTTCTGCTTGTCATGGTTATGCCTCCCCATACCATAACCGACCCACCTCTAAAACGATCGTGCCGCCTAGCGGTTACGTTATGGTATTGTTCGTTCCGCCACCGCCACACTCTGTTTCGACCGTCGTGGAAGTACAAAATGAACCTTGATTCATCGGAAAACATTACGTTGCTCCACCGACGACTGTCCCAGCGCCGTCGTGCTCCACACCAATTACGTCTTGCTACGATGTGATGTTCAGTAAAACGCGTGGAATTATTAGAGGTCGTCGAGCGTACAAATTCCAGCTGTGGAGGCGATTAAGGGTAGTCCTACCACTGACTCGCAAATCTGTCGCTCGGTGCAGCTGCTGTCCGATTTCTGGGGGACTTTGACGGCGGTTAAGTGATGTGGTTCGGATGAAAAGATCCTGGTTAGCAGTTGTCGCCCTTGAATGACCTGACCGACGTCTGTCAGCAACTTTGCCTGTCTGACGGTAGCGTGACCTCAACCTGCTAATCACCGATTGAGTAACATTGAGAATTTGAGTCACTGCAGTCTGTGTGTCGCCAGCTTCCAACATGCCAACGGAATGTAAACATTCTTCGCGTGCCAGTCTTCGCATTCCTCAAAAGTTACGTTTTGATCAGAGACTATTGATGAACGAGTTTATACCAAGAAAAGAACGATGAAACCTCCGAAAAAGCCCGTCCAGTACAAATGAAAATTTCAAAACGCACCCCACAGACATTAACGCGGCGCTCGTGCGAAAAAGCGGCGAAGTTTTCGTGGGCCAGTGACATTCATGATCCACAATAAACTTGGTAACATATTGATGGGGCCAGCCACGCGTATCCAATACCATTTTCCGAAAATATCAACATCAATTTGGATATCCCCTACTGTTTTAATGGTATTTGATGCAGAAAGTCGTGCTGAAGGCAGAAAGACATGCCTGCACGACTTGATAGTAATATGCTGAGGAGAGGAAGATAGGAAGACATGTCTTGAGACATGAACTATAGGAAACCTGTAATAATTGTTGCCTGAGTAGGAAGTACAGACTGCGCACCTGCTTAGTAAACCAGGATGTTTTGAAAGACTTTTTGGAACGTGTTGAGAAGACTTTTCTTATTTTTCTGTCCATCCCTTGGTAAGCAGAAAATGCAATATAAGATAGCGTCTCGCCATTGGTCAGTAGTCAGTTTACAATCAGTGACTCCGTAAGTCCACCACCTTCAGTAGCTCAGCCAGAATTCATTTTAACACCCGAGGACTGGAAGGCATATTCACTATTATGTTGTAGACTGTTGATTGTGTGTATTGTGGGAACAGAATAAAAGAAGTATTATTGTCTCTATGATGAAATCAACACTTTCCCTGCAGTCCGGCTGGGGTTTCGGGTATAGAAGAGAGGGACGACGAGACGATCACGCCTAAATTCACCGGTCATTCCGCTACTACCTTGGTCTATAGTCACGCTTAGATCGGGGAGGTGTGGCAGGTGGATAAACCCTGGGGCCGCTGCGTCACAACCGCCGTGGTGTCTCTGCGTGGAAGTGCGCGGTATAGAATGAAGTATGCGGTAGAGATGGGAGAACTCCTGGTCACTCAACCCCGCTACGTAACAATGGATTCTGATGCAACATTAGAATGTGACGATTGAAGACGATCAATGGTTTCGCGAGCCGATGGCGTGCAAGAACAGTTTGGGGCAAGCCCCTTTCGACCCTACATTGACATTTTATAATTTTGGGATATCGCAGATCACCATCATGACAGGTCGCAGCAGAGGAGGACAGCTGAGTGAGTCGGCTTCTGATGCCCTGGTCTTGTTGGCCAGCTGTTATCCTTCCCCGGGTGAGGACCTGTGTGAGAGGGTATCCTCGCTACAAAGGTGCAACCTCTCCCCGGGGGTGATGCGGTGGTGTCTTCCTTACGTTTTCTGGTTACTATAGTCTGACCCTTCGTTTGGAGAATGACTTGTGAAGCCGTTATTGGCAAGTCTAGTCTGCCTCATGCTGGGCTCGTGGAGGTAGAACAGCTACGGGCCCGGCGGATATGCAATCGTCAACCAGATCTTACAGAAAACCACACACCCTCTTCAAGGCGCCACTAAAAGAAGGCCCGAACTTCCCTGGTTCGGAGACAAGCCTGCTTTTTTTTATTTGGAGGGGACAGAAGTGCGTCCTGGGGTCGTTAATAAAAAGCTCGCCTCCCTAGGGGTGGTCAACATCACCGGGGATGGAGTGAATGATGATAGAAAATCTATAATGGTTCCATTATGGTTAGTGGGGGGGGGGGGGGGGTGCTTTGCAGGCGAAATATTGTCTGCAGACAGGGACGTGGCGTGTCTCATCCCCACCCCACCCCAATCCCAAAATTTCTATTTCCTATGGTTGGAAATTCGGAGGGCAAGTCATGAGTAGTTGAAAAGTCCATCTATCTGGATTTGAGGGCTTCTTTCGTGATGCTGATGTCTTCTTTACTTCCCAAAATTCGAACTCGGTTTCAAATCGTCAAAAATTCCAAGTGTTACTATTTACAACTACAGTGTACACAATATCGAGCATCGTAAGTATGTATGATGTCAATCGGTACGAAATTTCTATAGTACGTTTACTTATCGTAATAAAAAATCCTCGAAATGCACTTCAAGAAAATCGCATCATGTAAAATCGTTATCCTGAGTTAATTCCATCATTCACAGTTACAAAATGATGAAACATCAAAAACTGATCATCCCTGCATAAGATCTGATTTAATGTTTGGACAGTGTGAATTGCTCAAAGTTGTAAGCTTGAGCATTAATTTTGTTTAGCGCATATTTAATTCCCAGAATAATACCAAATAATAATAACCTAATAATTCTATCATAAATGTGTTGGCATTTCAGTTACTAGAATTAATTTTATGCCCCTTTCATGGCTTCATTTTCAAAATGTTTCTCGGTAGTGCGTTTCCCCCTCCCGGCCCCTTCCCCTAGTTGGAAATTCGCTACCCTACACCCCCAATCGGAAGCCTCTAGCTGATATCCTTCCTCTAAGCTGGGATGAATCGAGGTGAGGACCTTCATTTCAAGCCCCGGCAAGGTCCGCGAGAGGAGAAACCACCTCCTCTGCTAGTAGAGGGGTCCTGAGACCTCTCTGATCAGCACCCCACAGGGCTCAAAATAAGCGGTGTCGCAAAACTTGCAAAAAGCTACACAATGTTCAATTATGTATAGCATTTTGCGCTACAAGATAATCAACTGCAGCCTTTTGAAAATTTACAAACAAATTTGAAAACTAGTTCACTGATGCTTTACTTCTGATTGTGGAACATTCCAGGCATAACTCCTCAGGATAAAGATTTTACATGATGTGATTTTCTTGAAGAGCATTTCGAGTATTTTTTTATTACGTTAAGTAAATGTACTGTAGAAATCGTACCAATTGACATCATGCATACTGTGGCGAAGCAGGGTTAAGTACCCCAAAAAATGATCGTCTAGTGGATTTAAGTTCGGACTTCAGTTGTGCCTGTTGGCCACAGGTCAATTCAATGAGTCAAGTCAAAGGTTCCCATTTCCTTTGGAGTCTGCGGAAGTTCTTGAAGTACTGCAGCCGCAGTGAATGGGTGAAGTCAAAAACACATAAAATGTACTTACAGTTTTCTATTTATTAAGCCCTAAGTAAAATTCCTACTTCTACACTGTTTCTCTCTGGCACGAAAATAGGAGAGACGAAATTAAAATACAAAATATTCTACTTCACGATTTTTCCCACATGTGTTTCATCTCCATCTGTAATCTGGCCTGGCAGCGATCCTCCACGGAACTAGGAGAGAGTCTACAAGTTCTATGCACGGTATATTTATTTATTTATTTATTGGTGTTTAAGGTCACATATTTCTGCACAATGGCTAACCATGACCGTGACAGTTTTTACAGGTGGAGGAAGCCGGAGTACCCGGAGAGAACCACCGAGCAACGGCGAGCAACTGTCAGCTCCCCAACATACCAACTCCACACAAGCAGGGTTAGCATTGGTTGAAGACAGGTGCACCATCGACGTGCAGTACGCCTTAGTACACAACGTCACCGTGCCCCCACGTGGGCAATGGGGGTGAAGTGTCTTGCCCAAGGACACAACGCGGTTGCTGCAGGTGGGATTCGAACCGAGGACCTCTCGGCTTGCAGCCTGCACCTCTACCAACTGAGCCACCGCCCCCCCCCCCCCCCCCATGCACGGTGGAAGCCCAGAGAGAAGTAAAGTTCCTGGGTCTATACTCCAGTATTTATACTGTTGTGTACGTAACTCTGGAGAGCAGCTAGTCACGTCCACAAGAGCATAATGGCAAGGTTGAAGCCACAAAACGCCACATATGCCCCAAGATGGCGGAGAGGTGTTTCCTAACCCTACATCTCCGTCCTGGGACAACAGGGGCATCCTGTGCTATCAGTATGAATTCTCACACTAAAATGACGTTGGCATGCTGTCTGTTAAGAATAATAAAGCTTGTCCTTGTGTTATTCTCGGGGTCAGTAATACGGCACAAGGTGCCCTTATTTTATTATTGTACGTGCTGTTTACCAAGTTCCCACCTCTGAAAGTAGAGTCGAGGTTAGGGGAGGTTAGAAAACAGTGCAAATTTCTGTCAAAAGTTTTTGATGAGGTTAGTACAGGTCAGCCAACATGAGGTGTTTACTGCAGGTGTGTGAGAACTCAGTGTATTGCACGAATGCACTATCACATAATATTACTTAAAGGTTCTGAATATTTTGAGAATGCATTGTAGAGTAGCTATGCCTTTAACAAGTGCATGAAGAACAATTTTCATATTTATTGAAGCCATATAATCTTCAGAGAATTATTACCGAATGGGACTTGACCATTTTTGTTAACACCTAGAGAGTCAGGACTCCCAGGCCAAAGTAAATTCACCCTATGGGTTCCATGGAGGGCATTTTGACACAATACTTATGAAGCTCGATATTGCGTACACTGTAGTTGTAAATAGTAACAGCTAGAATTTTTGCAGATTTGAAACCGAGTTGGAATTTTGGGAAATAAAGGAGACATCAGCATTGCCAAAGAAGTTCTAAATTCTAGAGAGATGGAATTTCAAACTATTCATGACATGCCCTCCAAATTTCCAGCTATAAGAAAATTTGGCCAGGATTGCGGGGGGGGGGTGACAACCCCCCTGTCGTCACGTCCCTGGTGCTAATCAGTTTGTTGATTATGCCACCAAATAACAATCCAGATAATCAACATCAACAGAAATAGTAAAACATGTCACAAGGTAAATATTTAATTTTTGAGGTCTTTTCATGCAATTTCCTATTAACTGGTTGAGGGCCAGAATATCTTTGGTGGTATCAATTTGTTATTCAAAATTTATTCTATTACAAATTATTGGAGAGTGTCCACAGGCTCCCTCCATTAATTTGTAATATAACAAATATATATCAAAATATTATTTTAGTTTGAATGAATATGAAACGTGGGCAAGGACAGTGTTTGCTTTTGCTCTGGTACCCTCATTTTTGTAATGCCCCGGTAGTGACTTCTTGCACTCAACACAGTTAAAATAGCGTATCTATCAAAGACACGGGTTGTTTTTTAATTTGTACACCTCGTTTTTTTAGATATAAATATTATAGTGTGTCCATTGTCTGTTTATGTGTTGGTGAGATTCCACGTTTCTCAAAGTTTGTACCAAAGTATTTGAAGAAACAGAGCTCTGCATTCTTTGCATTAAACGTTGTCTCTTGAGTTCCAATGGGTTTTATGTGCCTACTGGACGACATGTTTGAAAAGTCTCTCAAAAAGTACATAGGCACATGAACATAACACACCACATTTGGTGCAACAGAATGACTCATCATTGGGAAGTTATCTTAGATATGAAAGCTCCACTTTGACGAGTGTTTTCTGAAAGATATGAAGCTAGTATGAAGTTTGAGCATTTAAGTTGCTGATGATTTGTTGAAACAAATCAAACTCTCTGGGAGAAAAATTGGCTTTCAGCGAATGTTCAGCATCTTCCATCTTCTCACCCTAGAACAAATTGTTATGGCAATTAAGAGTGTCCAAAAGAAGAACAGAGCGGCCATTGATATGAAATATGTCTTCGTTTAAATTTTACCACAAAGAGCAGGGGTTTAGCCAGCATTTTTAGGGGGGTCGCCCACAATGCAACTCAAGGAACAGAATGGCTGGCAACTAAAAAGACTGAAACCTTGGCCCGAGGCGAAGCCTTGGCCAGAGGTCAAGATGGGGGAGATTATGGGAGGGGGGTAACCCCTCTCCAATAATCTCCTCCAACTTGACCTTCGGCCATCAGTGGTGCTCGGAGCGGGGGGGGGGGGGGGTATTTAGTATTTGATATCGGCAGTTATTAAAGTTTTCATGTTGAGGGAAACTGAATCAAATTCAATGTAGGCAAGTATTAGATTGTTGTAGAGAAAATTGGCCGCGGACTTTTGGGATTCGGGTTGGGGTCGGGGGTCGTATGACCCCCGTGGCTACACCCTTGAAGAGTGTCATGGTGGCATTGACAATGTAAAAATACATATGCAATATAAAAAAATCCTTTGAATGCATTCCAGATTACGAATATAAATATTTCTAGTCTTTTATGGTTTCCTGAAATAATTTATTATTTATTTATTTATTGGTGTTTAAGGTCTCATACTAATGCACAATGGCTAATCGTGACCATGACAGTTTTACGGGTGGAGGAAGCCGGAGTACCCGGGGAGAACCACGGGGTATCGATGAGCAACTGCCAGCTCCTCAACATTCTAACTCTGTTCCAGCTCCGCTCAAGCAGGCATACAGCGGTTGAAGACATGTGCACCATCGACATGCAGTATGCCTTAGTACACGGCGTCATCGTGCCCCCATGTAGGCAACCAGGATAAAGTGCATTGCCCAAGGACACAACGCGGGTCGTCCCGGACGGGGATCGAATTTGGGACCTCTAGCATAGAAGTTCAACAATCTACCACTGAGCCACCGCGCTCCCGTTTCCCGGAATAGAAGAAAGAAGTCTAATATGGTTATTTTATAAAAGCCAGTTTATAATACAAGTGCCATTTCCATATCAAAATACTTGTTGCAACATTCACAATCTAGTATCACAATGACTTCAATTTACTATTTTAAATAGATTGACATTAAAGAAATATACAGTTCTATGCCAAAACTAACGGGCTTTTCAGATTGCACACCAAATCCCGCAAAGTTATTGAACAGAACACCACCAATGTCATTTTGCCCGACGCAAGGGTGTAGGGCCTACACATGTACAGTGTACTAAGGCGTACTACACGTCGATGGTGCGCATGTCCTCAACCAATATAACCCTGCCTGTGCTGCAGTGCGGAGTTACGATGTTGGGGAGCTGGCAGCTGCTCGTCGTTGCTCGGTGGTTCTCTCCTGGTACTCCGGCTTCCTCCACCCGTAAAACTGTCACGGTTTTGATTAGCCATTGTGCATACGTATGTGACCTTAAACACTAATAAATAGATAAATAAGTATACATGCACACTGATCTTCGGGGAACCAAAATGCTATTTATCTGTGAGGAATGTATGTCACAGGATGGGAGGATTCCCTTTCTTGCAGCATTTAATGGTCTAAGGGTTATAGATTCCAAGGTGTTGAGTTAATTATAATGAAAGAATTAAGGCTGCACTTGTATTTACTGCTGCCACTGTACCTGCAAACAAAATTGTTGAATAACTATTTTTTGTACTACAACCATAGCGTATGACCACTTATTGGAACGAGCTCGTTCCAATGAGGAAACATAAGCTGTGTGTTTTAGCCAGAAGTGAAAAATAAGAAAAATTGAATAGTGACTTTTGTGAATAGCCCTGGCCGGTTCTGGTTGTTACGTTTGGTAAAGGGTTAAAGTGCTTCCAGTGGTATTTAGGCCGCATACCCTTCATCATATTTGAGTCTGATCTTCGATATATTTTCAACTCTCTTAGTTTTGCGAGTGCTAAAGGTAACTGGATTTAAACAGTATGGGGTGAATATTAATTTGACTTGTTTCCATGAAGGGAAGGTGTTTGACAACAAATAATATATTAATGTTCCGTCAGGACGTAGGTCATTGTTAACAGGTATTTATATTCTAAATGGTCTGCCAAGGGGAAGGTGTTTGATAAAAGATGAAACAAATTTCTTGAACAACTATTTTTTTCATTTTTTGTCTCAAAAACATAGGTTATGACCCCTCATTGGAACGAGCTCAACAAGCTCGTTCCAAAGAGGGGTCATAACCTATGTTTTTGAGACAAAAAATGAAAAAAATAGTTGTTCAAGAAATTTGTTTGCAAGTGTCGTCTGCTTTTCATGTTGATATTCTACACGTGTCATCATGAGAAGGGTGTTTAGTAACAGATAATATCATAAATACTGTGACAAAGTTGCAGTTTCTTCCAGTTTAAGTTTCATCAAAATTCCCCAAGAATGGGTAAGACACAGTGTTCCAACCAATCAACCCAGCTCAAAACCACTTATTTTTGCATTATTTCCAAATGTATTCAATGTTTAGGAGCCGATAGACAACTTGGGATACATGATATGTACAACATTATTTTGTGTTAACTCACACATGATCATGTCATGCCTTGCAACTTGAAAAAGGTAGAAACCAAAATGTGAATAATACATTTTTTCTGTATCTGACCAAATATAGGCCAAGATGAGTAAAAACAGCAATTGAGCTAAAAATATCCAAAATAATATTAAAAGCACAAAATAAAAAAAAAGTTTTCAATTCTCTTAGGACAATGACATCCTAAATTTCAAGAAGAGTCAATGTTCTTTAATTTTTTAGTTGCTCATGTTGAGGCATCCGCAATGAAACCACACACAGGACCAAATGCGTTTCCTCTTTGCCATCATTCTGTATAAAGGAGGATGATTAAGAAACACACAATCTCAATGAAATTGCCCAGGAATTCAACAATTACTTTTCAAATGTACTATTCAAAAAAAGTAGGGGATATCTAAACTGATGTTGATATTTTCGGAAAATGGTATTGGATACACGTGATTGGACACATCAATATGTTACCAAGTTTAGTGTGGATCATGAATGCCACTGGCCCACGAAAACTTCGTGCAGGTTTTTCGCACGAGCGCTGCATTGATGTCTGTAGGGCACGTTTTGAAATTTTCATTTGTACTGGTTGGGCTTTTTCGGCGTTCTCATCGTTCTTTTCTGGGTATAAACTGTTCATCAATAGTTTCTGGTCGAAACGTAACTTTTGCGGTATGCGAAGACTGACACGTGACAAACGGCATGTTGGAAGCTGGCAACAGACAGACTGCAGTGGCTCAAATTCTCAACGTTACTCAGTCACTCTACCGCCAGACAGGCAATGTTGATGACAGACGTCAGTCGGGTTGTTCACTGGCGACAACTGCTAACAAGGATCATTTTATCCGAACCACAGCATTACGTAACCGCCATCAAAGTGCCTCAGAAATTGGATAGCAGTTGCACCAAGCGGCAGATGTGCGAGTCAATGGTCAGGCTATCCGAAATCGCCAACACAGCTGGAATTTGTTAGCTCGGAGACCTCGAATAATTCCACGTTTGACTGAACGTCACATCGCAGCAAGGAGTAATTGGTGTGGAGCACGACAGTGTTGGGACAATTGTCGATGGGGCAACGTCATGTTTCCCGATGAATCGAGGTTCATTCTCGACCTCCACGATCTGCAAACAGAGTGTGGCGGTGGCGGGACGAACGATACCATGACGTGGCCGTTAGGCAGCACGATCGTTTTGGTGGTTGATCGGTTATGGTGTGGGGATGAAACCCCCTGTCGTCACGTCCCTGGTGCTGATCAGTTTGTTGATTATGCCACCAAATAACAATCCAGATAATCAACATCAACAGAAATAGTAAAACATGTCGCAAGGTAAATATTTAATTTTTGAGGTCTTTTCATGCAATTTCCTATTAACTGGTTGAGGGCCAGAATATCTTTGGTGGTATCAATTTGTTATTCAAAATTTATTCTATTACAAATTATTGGAGAGTGTCCACAGGCTCCCTCCATTAATTTGTAATATAACAAATATATATCAAGATATTATTTTAGTTTGAAAGAATATGAAACGTGGGCAAGGACAGTGTTTGCTTTTGCTCTGGTACCCTCGTTTTTTTTAGATAAAAATATTATAGTGTGTCCATTGTTTGTTTATGTATTAGTGAGATTCCACGTTTCTCAAAGTTTGTACCAAAGTACTTGAAGAAACAGAGCTCTGCATTCTTTGCATTAAACAACGTCTTTTGAGTTCCAATGGGTTCTATGTGCCTACTGGCACATACAACACATTGGAACTCAGAGGACGGCATGTTTGAAAAGTCCCTCAAAAAGTACATAGGCACATGAACATAACACACCATGAAATGAAAGATTCATTTTGAAGAGTGTTTTCCAAAAGATATGAAGCTAGTATGAAGTTTTAGCATTTAAATTGCTGATGATTTGTTGAAACAAATCACACATTCTGGGAGAAAAATTGGCTTTCAGCGAAGGTTCAGCGTCTCTTCCATCTTCTCATCCTAGAAACAATTGTTATGGAAAATAAGAGTGTGCAAAAGAAGAACGGAGCGGCCATTGATATGAAATATGTCTTCGTTTAAATTTTACCACAAAGAGCAGGGGTTTAGCCAGTATTTTTAGGGGGGTCGCCCACAATACAACTCAAGGAACAGAATGGCTGGCAACTAAAAAGACTGAAACCTTGGCCCGAGGCGAAGCCTTGGCCAGAGGTCAAGATGGGGGAGATTATGGGAGGGGGTAACCCCCTCCAATAATCTCCTCCAACTTGACCTTCGGCCATTAGTGGTGCTCGGAGGGAGGGGGGGGGGGGGGTATTCAGTATTTGATATCGGCAGTGATTAAAGTTTTCATGTTGAGGGAAACTGAATCAAATTCAATGTAGGCAGGTATTAGATTGTTGTAGAGAAAATCGGCCGCGGACTTTTGGGATTCGGGTTGGGGTCGGGGGTCGTATGACCCCCGTGGCTACACCCTTGAAGAGTGCCATGGTGGCATTGACAATGTAAAAAATACATATGCAATATCAAAAAATCCTTTGAATGCATTCCGGATTACGAATATAAATATTTCTAGTCTTTGATGGTTTCCTGAAATAATTTATTATTTATTTATTTATTGGTGTTTAAGGTATCATACTAATGCACAATGGCTAATCGTGACCATGACAGTTTTACGGGTGGAGGAAGACGGAGTACCGGGGGAGAATCACAGAGTATCGATGAGCAACTGCCAGCTCCTCAACATTCTAACTCTGTTCCAGCTCCGCTCAAGCAGGCTTATAGCGGTTGAAGACATGTGCACCATCGACATGCAGTACGCCTTGGTACACGGCGTCATCGTACCCCCATGTAGGCAACCAGGATAAAATGCATTGTCCAAGGACACAACGCGGGTCGTCCCGGACGGGGATCGAATTTGGGACCTCTAGCATAGAAGTTCAACAATCTACCACTGAGCCACCGCGCTCCTGTTTCCTGGAATAGAAGAAAGAAGTCTAATATGGTTATTTTATAAAAGCTAGTTTATAATACAAGTGCCATTTCCATATCAAAATACTTGTTGCAACATTCACAATCTAGTAGCACAATGACTTCAATTTACTGTTTTAAATAGATTGACTATTAAAGAAATATACAGTTCTATGCCAAAACTAACGGGCTTTTCAGATTGCACACCAAATCTCGCAAAGTTATTGAACAGAACACCACCAATGTCATTTTGCCCGACGCAAGGGTGTAGGGCCTACACATGTACAGTGTACTAAGGCGTACTGCACGTCGATGGTGCGCATGTCCTCAACCAATATAACCCTGCCTGTGCTGCAGTAGGGAGTTACGATGTTGGGGAGCTGGCAGCTGCTCGTCGTTGCTCGGTGGTTCTCTCCGGGTACTTCGGCTTCCTCCACCCGGAAAACTGTCACGGTTTTGATTAGCCATTGTGCATACGTATTTGACCTTAAACACTAATAAATAGATCAATAAGTATACATGCACACTGATCTTCGGGGAACCAAAAGGCTATTTATCTGTGAGGAATGTATGTCACAGGATGGGAGGATTCCCTTTCTTGCAGCATTTAATGGTCTAAGGGTTATAGATTCCAAGGTGTTGAGTTGATTATAATGAAAGAATTAAGGCTGCACTTGTATTTACTGCTGCCACTGTACCTGCAAACAAAATTGTTGAATAACTATTTTTTGTACTACAACCATAGCGTATGACCACTTATTGGAACGAGCTCGTTCCAATGAGGAAACATAAGCTGTGTGTTTTAGCCAGAAGTGAAAAATAAGAAAAATTGAATAGTGACTTTTGTGAATAGCCCTGGCCGGTTCTGGTTGTTACGTTTGGTAAAGGGTTAAAGTGCTTCCAGTGGTATTTAGGCCGCATACCCTTCATCATATTTGAGTCTGATCTTCGATATATTTTCAACTCTCTTAGTTTTGCGAGTGCTAAAGGTAACTGGATTTAAACAGTATGGGGTGAATATTAATTTGAGTTGTTTCCATGAAGGGGAAGGTGTTTGACAACAAATAATATATTAATGTTCCGTCAGGACATAGGTCATTGTTAACAGGTATTTATATTCTAAATGGTCTGCCAAGAGGAAGGTGTTTGATAAAAGATGAAACAAATTTCTTGAACAACTATTTTTTTCATTTTTTGTCTCAAAAACATAGGTTATGACCCCTCATTGGAACGAGCTCAACGAGCTCGTTCCAATGAGGGGTCATAACCTATGTTTTTGAGACAAAAAATGAAAAAAATAGTTGTTCAAGAAATTTGTTTGCAAGTGTCGTCTGCTTT
The DNA here is from genome assembly GCA_031216915.1 of Pictodentalium vernedei. NCBI lineage: Eukaryota > Metazoa > Mollusca > Scaphopoda > Dentaliida > Dentaliidae > Pictodentalium > Pictodentalium vernedei. The sequence goes on from CM062294.1 coordinate 26,038,881, forward strand.
TCATGTTGATATTCTACACGTGTCATCATGAGAAGGGTGTTTAGTAACAGATAATATCATAAATACTGTGACAAAGTTGCAGTTTCTTCCAGTTTAAGTTTCATCAAAATTCCCCAAGAATGGGTAAGACACAGTGTTCCAACCAATCAACCCAGCTCAAAACCACTTATTTTTGCATTATTTCCAAATGTATTCAATGTTTAGGAGCCGATAGACAACTTTGGATACATGATATGTACAACATTATTTTGTGTTAACTCACACATGATCATGTCATGCCTTGCAACTTGAAAAAGGTAGAAACCAAAATGTGAATAATACATTTTTTCTGTATCTGACCAAATATAGGCCAAGATGAGTAAAAACAGCAATTGAGCTAAAAATATCCAAAATAAAATTAAATGCAAAAAATAAAAAAAAAAACGTTTTCAAATCCCTCAGGGCAATGGCATACTAATTTCAAGAAGATTCAATGTTCTTTAATTTTTTAGTTATTCATGTTGAGGCATCCTCAATGAAACCACACACAGGACCAAATGCGTTTCCTCTTTGCCATCATTCTTTATAAAGGAGAATGATCAAGAAACACACAATCTCAATGAAATTGCCCAGGAATTCAACAATTACTTTTCAAATATACTATTCAAAAAAAGTAGGGGATATCTAAACTGATGTTGATATTTTCGGAAAATGGTATTGGATACACGTGATTGGACACATCAATATGTTACCAAGTTTAGTGTGGATCATGAATGCCACTGGCCCACGAAAATTTCGTGCAGGTTTTTCGCACGAGCGCTGCATTAATGTCTGAGGGTACGTTTTGAAATTTGCATTTGTGCTGGTTGGGCTTTTTCGGCGTTCTCATCGTTCTTTTCTGGATATAAACTGTTCATCAATAGTTTCTGGTCGAAACGTAACTTTTGCGGTATGCGAAGACTGACACGTGACAAACGGCAGGTTGGACGCTGGCAACAGACAGACTGCAGTGGCTCAAATTCTCAACGTTACTCAGTCACTCTACCGTCAGACAGGCAATGTTGGTGACAGACGTCAGTCAGGTTGTCCACTGGCGACAACTGCTAACAGGGATCATTTCATCCGAACCACAGCATTACGTAACCGCCATCAAAGTGCCTCTGAAATTGGATAGCAGTTGCACCAAGCGGCAGATGTGCGAGTCAATGGTCAGGCTATCCGAAATCGCCAACACAGCTGGAATTTGTTAGCTCGGAGACCTCGAATAATTCCACGTTTGACTGAACGTCACAGCGCAGCAAGGAGTAATTGGTGTGGAGCACGACAGTGCTGGGACAATTGTCGATGGGGCAACGTCATGTTTCCCGATGAATCGAGGTTCATTCTCGACCTCCACGATCTGCAAACAGAGTGTGGCGGTGGCGGGACGAACGATAGCATGACGTGGCCGTTGGGCAGCACGATCGTTTTGGTGGTTGATCGGTTATGGTGTGGGGATGCATGACCATGCAAGCAGAACAGCATTACATGTCATACAAGGGCGTGTCACAGGGCAGTACTACCGTGGCAACATGCTAACAGCTCATGCGATGCCATTTACGCGACATCACGCCGTCGATTCATTTTCCAAGATGACAATGCAAGAGGACACAGGGCCCGTGTCGCTACACAGTTCTCCCAGGAGCAAAACATCATTACACTGTCTCATCCAGCACAAAGTCCATATCTTTCACCAATCGAGCACGTCTGGGATATGCTTGGCATGCGCAACGATTACGCCAATAGCCCCTACCAGTGTCCAGGAACTCGCCTCTGCATTGCAGGAGGAATGGAATAAATTCAGCCAAGCTGAGGAGTATGCCACATCGGATCCGCGCTTGTCTCGCGAACCGAGGAGGATTTACAAGGTATTGAGGTCTTGGATTGAATGTGGTCAATTCTCTGGTTGACCGTTCATGTCTTCTACAGCTCAGTGCGTGGAATGTGTGCTTTTCAGACACCCAACTATCGCTGCATTCATTCACCAGATGTCACAGTGCAATGCCTCAAATGTCTTGATGATGAAAATATAAATATATTTCTTCATATATCTCACTTTTATCAAATATCCCCCACTTTTTTAATAGAATATATGAAAATTATGAGTGAGAAAATAATCAACCCCCAAAAACATTTTCTAGATTACTTGGATAATAATTATCCACATAACTTTTTTATAACCTCCACAAAACCGATAGAAGTTAGAAATGTTATAAATTCAATGAAATCAAAACATAGTGAGGTCTGTGAAGGTATGACCACATGCCTTCTTAAACGTACATTTGATAAGATCGTAGAACCTCTGACTCACATACACTCTAAAATCGGTTGGGTTAAAAATCAACCCAAATCGACTGGGTTGAGTGAATATGAACCCAAATTGGGTTCATATTCACTCAACCCAGTCGATTTGGGTTGATTTTTAACCCAACCGATTTAGAGTGTAATTAACAATTCATCTGCTTATGGGATAGTCCCGAACAAAATGAGAAGATAGGTAAAGTAATTCCTATTTTTAAATCATGCGATGAACATAAATGCAATAATATAATTACAGACCCTTTAGCATCTTACCAGCCTTCACCAAAGTGTTAGAAAACGTAATGTCCAATAGAATAACAAAATATTTCGATTCCTTCAACCATTATTGGATTCAGAAAGTTTCACTCAAATATACAGCCTGTGATGCAACTTGTTAAACATATAGGAGCGGAAAACAATAAAGATACCAAAAAACTAAGCAACATTTCTAGATCTCTGTACGGCTTTTGACACTATTAATCACAACAGCCACATCATTCCGTTGTGCAAACTGGAAAAATATAGATTCAGAGGTATAAGTAATAACTGGTTTAGGAGCTGCCTATCCAACAGGTACCAACACATTCAATATGGTGACAAAAATCCGATTTAGCTGAAATAACGTGTGGTGTTCCACAATTCTCAATACTTGGTCCTATACTATTTTTGTTGTATATTAACGATATCAGCATCATAACATCATTAAATCTTCTTTCATTTGCAGATGACACCTCTACGTATGAATTATCATCGAACGTTGAGCTTCTTGTGGCACGAACCAATGATGAACTCAACAAAGTGTTCAATTGGTGTTCAGCCAACCAGTGAGTTCTAACTGCAACTAAACCCAATACCTAATAATAGGAATACTGTCATTCCTGAAATTTCAACAAAGAACTAAAAATTGAAAGAGTGGGTCCCCAAGAGGAAGAACAAACCTTGAAATTTCTGGGTATACACCTCGACGACAATCTATTTTGCCAAGCCCATGTATATAAAGTCTGCACCAAAATAAGAAGGGCAACTGCGCACTAAACAAAGTAAAAAGGGTATTACCACATGAAGCTCTAAAAACTTAAGAGTACGCCCTAGTCCACTGCAACCTGGTATATAGTATTCATATTTGGGGACCTACGATACCAGGAAGGAAACTTTTCAAAATACAGAAACGTCCCCTCTGAATTATAAATAATAAAACCCACACATATCCTCTTTTCTTAAAAGACAAGATTCTTAAAGTGAATGACATGTTTGTATTCCAGGCCTGCCTTTTTATATTTGACTGGAAACAAGACAGACTCCCCCAGTCTCTGAATAATTAGTTCAGTATAATACACAACCCATCATATATGAACACCATTACAGGCAAACAAATCACAGACAAAGTCGTTGGATAAATTACCCATGTTTGCATACCTGAGGTTTTGGAATGGGCGACGGATGTTTTAACCAAAATGAATTCAAAAGAAAACTGAAACTTAAATTTTTGTCATCATATGCCGATAGTGTTCAATGTAACAATCAGTTATTGCCCCGAATGTAACGAGTAATTACTTGTTACACAGACGTCATTATTATCATTTCTAGGGCCATCTAGAATCTTCTCAGAATGTTGCGTCCTTCACCAGGTTAACCATTATCCACATCTTCTTTTTAGATTAAACAATATTTTATCCAAGAAGGAGTGGGATTGAGGACATCTTCCTGTTAGTTTGTTAGTATCTCATCTCATTGTTGTTCTTAACCCTTAAGTCCTCAGATTAATTTTAAAGTACTTATGGCCTTTTTCTGCTTACATAGTTATTGATGACTTGGCAAATGTTCTACATCACTGCTGGCTGCCTATACAGGCAGCCAGCAGTGATGTAGAACCACTGCCAGGGAAAATTCAGTCTTCATACAAGAGTAATAAAAAAGATTACACAAGGGAGCACCTGCTTCAGTGCAATATAAAAGTGGCGGTTTGGGGCTATATGGGGGCTTAAGGATTAAAATAGTAGGCTACTTATCTATAATGGGGTCAAGGGCTAAAGAATAGTGAAAAGTGTCTGGTCTCGAGTTAATCTGCATAGTTGAAGATAACATCCTCATTACAAGGGTGTGACAGGTAGACAGCTGGCTATGTCATCTCCATGCGGTATGTTCATTTGCATTACGTATTGTAACAACAAGTTTGTAATCTCCTCTGTTATTGATGCACATTTATACCACAAAAAATTAAAACAATCCGCAGAGTATGGTTTGTTTTTTCCAGTAACCTGAGTGATATCAAAGGATAAATGAAGATGTAAATTCTATGTTGTTTTATTGAAAATAGAAAATCTAAAATGATCACAGGTTGAAGTACCCTATGGCCATCATCAAAGCAAAAAAGAAATAAATAAAATTTTTGTGACAGCACACGTTATTTCAACTGAATTAATATGACCTTGTTGTGTATAATAAAACTGAAAGAATTTTGAAAGATTTATTTTCATAAAACATCTAAGGCCTAAAAAATAAAAAAATCTGTTTCTCAGGCCCTCCCGCATGGTCCTTTTGGTTGCCGCATGCTCTTTTTTTATAACCAATTTAAACTTTAAAAAAATCAAAATTAAATGGCTTATGTCTGATATTTTACACAAGTTAAAAAAATTGATGAATTTATCCCTTGAGTGCAAGAAGGCTTTGCAATGCTTTAGCATTGCAAAGCCTTCTTGCACTCAAGGGATGAAATACACCACCACCCTTGCTATTCTGTAGATTATGAGGCTTAAAACTTGAACCAAGAACATGAACTTTTGATGACAAAGAAGTAATTACTGAAATAAAAAAATAAAATAAAAAACCGCTCGCCCGCATGCAATTTTACAAATAATGGCCTGAGAAACAGAAGATCTACTTTGTGTAGCCTAATATACTCAAAGTATAGACCGTTTTTCTTTTAAAATTTTCTCCTCTTCTGTGGAGGAATATACACCAAAATATTTTCATCATAATGGTAGCATATGTCCCAAAGATGGCGATTTTCAAGCATCTGATGTTGAAGTTTTATATTTTTGTGAAACCTGGTGAAACTAACAAAAATCCTGGCGTGTGTTAACATATTCTAAGAAAAGGCTGATTTGCAGGGAAGTTAAAGATCAATATTCATGAAGAATTTCATGTTCAGTTTCACACCTAAATGTTTCAGATATGGTTCCAAAGTTAAGCTTTGATTAGCGGTTTATTTTTTAAACCTACAACAGAGAATATACCACATTAATTGAGAAACACGGGGAATCTGAATACACTTACACATAAAACACATAAGTGGTAGCTTGAGTTAGAACTGTCAACACACATGGTTCAGCAATAAGGAGTAAACCATTTGCGATTTTATGTGACTTGCTGTATTGCTTAATTTCAAAATATGTCTAAAAATATCCTCTGAATTTGTATTAAATAAATTTAAGTGAGCCCAGAATAATGCTGACTCAATTTAGAAAACGATCTTTTCTTCATTTCATATTCACCCCTGTAATTTCTCCATAGAGATCTAAGACTTTAATCCACATTTCTTGTTGTTAATTGAGCCATCTAATTTTCATGCTATTCAAGAAAGAAATGGCTGGGGCTGCTGGCCGCAAAGCTGTACTCGAGGTTGTGTAAAAATAATACAAGAACAGCCATTTCTTTATACATTAAAGTATATACGTGTAAATTAAATTCTGTTGACAGTATGGAGGAGGGGGGGGCTGCTTACTATTTAAACACCTGTATGAAGAAGGTATTGGGAGGCTATATATTTCAAAATGTTATGCTATTAGTAGTATGTCGGAGGCTAGACAACCTGTATTTAGATTGCCCTGCAAGCACATCATGTGCTGTTTGGGTGATACATGCTTTCCTCGTCTATTTTATTAACTGGAAGCCGCCATCTTGGTTCCCGTGATGGCACGTGACAGCTATGTGGCCCAGCGTCCTACAAAAGGATGGGAAGCGTATTCGGAGGTTGTGTTCTATTGTATCATTGAAGCATACTTTTGTTGGCTCAGATTCCTGCAGAATCCCCATTTTCTGCCTATCCGGGCTTTATTATCTCCATTCCTTGACTTGTTCTGCCTACTTACTTTCCTGTATATGGTTGTGTGCTTGTTCATAATGCATAACAATGTGAGTGCGACACATACAACACATAAAAACAGATTTAACCCTTTACCCAAGGAACCGGCTGCATCCGCCCGCATAATATGCAAATTCAGATGTTGAAAAAATATTATTTTTCAAAACATTTCAACAAAACCATATCATGTGACCCCTCGTTGGAACGAGCTCGTCGAGCTCGTTCCATCGAGGAGTCACATGATATGGTTTTGTTGAAATGTTTTGAAAAATTTGAAAAAATGATATTTAAAATAATAAATTTTGATATCGTCTGCATTTGGTAAAGGGTTAAAGACCGATATATGACTATGAAAATTCACAATACGTGCATGCATGCTACTCTTATCCTAATCGTGGGAAAAGGGATTCTATAACAGCAGACATTTTTTTTGAGAATGGCTCTCCTAATACCTATAAATACCAAGTAAGCTACATTTGGAGAAAATATTCGCCAGTCTAAGGCGCTCGGACCACGAGGTACCAATTGATAAAGTGATTGATCTTGACCAAATATCCAAGAACCCCACTCATAAAAACGAATGGTTGCTAATTGTCTATGTGCCAGACAAGCATGATGATATCAGACATCACAGAGGTTCCGGCGAGTAGGTCAGATAAGGTTCATGCTTAAATGAATATAGTTTGAGAAACATTTACAAGTTGGACTAGTGTGCTTGATTATTGTAGAAGAAAAGTGGATGAAAATATTTCTACGGAGTTCCCTTGGAGACAACAGCTGCAGAAGCAAAACCAACTTTTGGAGAGATCACTAGAAAGTATATGGGCATTTCGTGGGAGTTTGATAAAATTTTGAAAGTATTCCTGGGTCCATGGCATGTCGTCGCCTGAGTGCTAGAATGTCCTATGTCCCATAGGGAACATAGGACAGTTTAGCACTCGGGCGACGATGTCTTCTACCAAAAGAGGATACACATCGTCGCCTGAGTGCTAGAATGGGACATAGGACATTCTAGCACTCAGCCGACGACATACAGATATATAAATGAACATTTTCAGACTTTGAAACAGAGAGAATTATTATGGTACCCCCAATGTTTTTCCTATATCGCAGCCCCTCAAAAACCTTTGAATTAACATGAAGGGTGCTGATGACCAAAACCCTTAGAGTTTTTTGCCAAAACATTCTCAGCAATTGGTCAAAATGTCTCCTATAGTAGTTTTAGACAACATCCCTAACATTTGGTGAAAAACATCCCGTATATAATTTCTCACATTGCTGTGCTATTTATATATAATTTAGCTCAGTCCAGGAGTTTAATAATAAACGTGTGTTATTTTAAATAAATTGTGTTTCTTTTTTATTTCCTCATTCATCTCGGCTTAGTTAATGGTCCACTAGAGTTGGATGAAACGTCATCTATATCTAACCAGTACTGACTATGGCCTGATAGCAATTATAATTTGATATCAAAGTTTGTTTTTCAGATATCTACTGTTGTTTTGTGGAATGGATGTGGGGGAATTTCATCGTTAGGTCTGAATTTGGTCCTTGAGGGTAACGCCCCATATCATCCACTACTCAATTCACCCGCTAGCAATTTTACCCAGTTTGTATGCCAGCAAGATTAATGATCTCAGTATTATGCAATTATGCATATCACCTGCTGGAGATTCGAAAATTGGGTAACTGGATATGCCATGCGTACATGGGAAAGCAACAACCCAGACTTTTTCAACCAGTTATTCTGCATGGTGATGAATCATGGTGAGAGGAGGCTCACAACTGAAATGCAGCTACATGAAAGACACATTTTTATTTTGGGTTTCACTAGTAGGTAATAAGTGTGGGTTCTGGAGCACTTTGTTCTCTTGTACATGTACATGTAGACGTACATGTACCCATAGACTTCAGTGTTAAAATGCACACGAATGTAAAAACACGTTTTCTGTAATCTGGTCCAGAATCTGCAAAAGTAGTTTATCGTGGTCTGGGTGTTTCAATCAGCCATTGACGAACGAGTGTGAATTCAGCACAATTCACACAGAAGAAAAGTCTACTAAAAATCTACGAAAATCGAAGAAATCGACCTAAAATCTTCTCAACATTCCCCATCGCGGTTCAGACGTTTTCGATCGATCATTGGCGAACGCCGGCAAATGTGGATTCTGGACCACCATCAAAATGCATTTGCAGAATCTGGACCACCTACGTTCTCGACTGCATTTGTGATCACGTTCTAGATGACGGTGGGTGCGATCCGGTCAGCAAAAACGATTGCGGATTCTGGACCAGGAAAAATCAATTTTAAAATTTTCCCAACATTCGCCATCGGTCGATTGAACTGCGATGACCAACTTGTGGGGATTCTAGGACAGCAATATATAACAATTAAGAAATGTCGAAAAATTAGAATGGAGGGAAATTTTCTCTCCAGGTTTGTAATCATGGTCTAGACGGCGGTGTGATCGATCGCGGAGGAACTAGTGGAGGGAACAGATGAAAAAATAGATCATTATGAGTTTTGAGGTAAATTGTAATAGATCAGTTTTGTCTAGTTTTGATCTTCCACTTAGTTGTTTAATGATGTATGAGTAAATGAATGGTTTTTCATTCAATAAATCAAATGGTGAAATTGTGTTCCACTTAAAAGGGTTTTAAAAGATGTAAATTGAGTTTTGATTTTAATAGGCGACAATAATGTTCTCACATGTTTTGGTTCGAGAAACATTAACAAAATGCCTTTTGACGAGACACGCTTCTTCACTATTTCCTGTTCGCAAAAAGTGCGCCCTTTTGAAGATATGTTAATCAGAAAATTGTGTTATTACTTCAAACAGTATTCTACTTTTTTGACAACATGAATTGTTTAAACCGAAGGACCATCTCACGAATGAAAATGAACCAGTTCAAAATGATTAAACTCTAATTTCTTTCTGATTTAATGCATTTTGAAACATTATATTTATCAATGTATTGAGATTTTAAGTATTCGAGTTTTTTCCATGGTGAGAAAATAACTGCTCATATGATTTTTAACATGTTTGGAGCAATGCATTTATCGATGGTTTTATTTTGAGAACGACTCCAAGTTTGTTTTTTCAGTGTGAGGAAAATATGTGATCTAGTGGAGGGAACAGATGAAAAATAAAAATCGTTATGAGTTTTGAGGTAAATTGTAACAAATCAGTTTTGTCGAGTTTTCTTTCATTTCTAGTTTGTCACTCTGCTGTGATTAGGCTGGCACTTGCATTTCGCTGAAAAATAGACTGATGATTGTAGCACGCAGGAGGCTCTATTTATACTCTCCCCGTGCCCACGCACTAAGAATGTTTACAATACGTTTGCAATACGTTTACAATACGTTTGCAAATGTACTGCAAACATATTGCAAATGTATTTTAAACATTCTTAGTGTGTGGGAAGAATATAAATAGAGCCTCTTGCGTGCAACAATCATCAGTCTGTTTTATCAGGCTGATAAGCAGGTTGCATTTCAAAGTGATTTTACTGTAAACTTACTGCAAATGCTGGAAGAACTCCATTTGTTATGCTTGGATGTATTACGGTTTTTCATTCAATAAGGCAATTTCCACTTAAATTGTTTTAACTGAAAAAACTATTCTAAGGATGAAAGCAGAACAGTTCAAAAGATTAATTGATGTGATTTAACGCATTTTGGAAAGCGCTACATTACTGATACAGTACGTGGAGAGTGTATTATTACTAAATCACCCGCAGAGTGGAGATTCCACCCGGGCAATAATTGCAAATTTGTTGCAAAGCATAACCAGCACCAGCAAAGTTTCAGTCAATGGACCTCCAGGTTAAACCCGGAGGTCCATTGGCTGAAACATTGCTTGTATTTTTTGTCTATATGTACTAAATTTGAAAGTTATAGCTTGGGTGGCAACTCCACTCCACGGGTGATTTAGTAACAATCCACTCTCCACGTACTGTATATGTTTATTTGAGATTAACTCTTTAAGTTTCTCACCGTGGAGAAAATAACCGCTGATGTGATTTAACGCGTTTGAAGCGATGCATTATCGAGGTTTCATTTGTAAATGTTTTTTTTCCCAATTGGTTTTAGTTATATATATTAAAGACAGAAAATTTTATTTATTTAAAAACATAAAAAACAACATTTAATTTTGAGAATAATAAAATAATCGACGTTACCACACTCTAAAAAGAAATATTAATAATCGAGAGAACAAAAATGTTTTTACACATCAAAGATTCCAAGCAAAGAGATGAACTCCTCAACGAATAAGAACCTGTCAAGAAAAGCATTCGATCTGCCGAAGAAGCAGACGATTGGGAGAGATGGAATTAAGGTGAGAGACCACCAAACTATTCAAACCCAGGACGAAGGTTCAGGAATGAAGCAAGAAGGAGATCGGCGAGGAACTGAGACCTGTAAAAGAGAGTTCTCTGAGGATGGGTTCATTGCCTGATAGTTTTACAAGACAGTTTTCCTTTCAAAGATCTTCACTGGATTACGTTTCCATGAGAATCGAAACTGATGTGAGTGCGAGTGATGTTACAGCTTCAACTATTGCCACTAGTATTGTCGCATTGTCTGGCGATGGTGGTAAGAGAGAATCTGTTGTATGGAATTCGCAGAGATTCGAGCAGTAGGACTTTCATGGGCGACACTGAAGTGCAAGAGGATGATGAGGATTTAATTGTCAGTTCAAACCAACTCCTGGACTGCAGAAATTGCTCCTTTACGACATGCCTAGAGATTACATGGATCAGGATTTCGAAAATTACGGCGACATTCTGGTTCAGACCCACGCCATGAAAAGGAATAACAATGCCAGAGAGATGAGACCCAAGGCTAACAGAGGGTACAAGTGGACGAAGGTGGTGAAACCCATATGGGATATGAATAAGAAATTCATGGAATCAGTGACGGGAAAGGGAGTGACAACCACTTTTCTTCCGTGCGATTCCAGTGCTCTGTTCGAGAGATTGAAATTGTTGATGGCTAGTTGGCGCGCTGGTAATACTGGAGTGGATAATCAGATAGTGAGTATATGTGACGAATTGTTGAGGCAGAAGGTCTTGAATAGACGAGATTATAAAAGGTTGATGAATGAATTGAAGGATTGATATTAATAAGTAGAGAGAAAAAACAAACAAACAAAAAATAAATAAATGGATCTGGATTGAACAGAACCCACAACAGTGTAATATAATAAATAATAATAATATTTATAAATCGAGTTTGAAAAAACATAAAAAATTAAGTTTGAAAATCTAAAAAAATCAAAAATAAAAAAAGATGAACATCAAAGATATGTCTTGGAACGACGCCGTAATCAAGAGGTTGAATAATGAGTTCTTTCCCAAAAGCATAAGAGGCTTGATAGTGGGAAAATCGAATTGTGGAAAAACCAATCTGTTGATGAATCTGTTGTCACAAACTGGCTGGTTGGATTACGACAGATTATTTGTGTTTGGCAAGAGTCTGTTTCAACCCGAATACAGATTGCTCCGAGAGTGCATGGATTGTAGATTGCCCAAGGACATCATAGCCATAATTTTCGATAGTAGGGAGGAATTCAACAAAATCGAAGCTTCTCTTTCAGTCATTTTGGATGGTGCGGCGATAGAATTGATGAAGAGAAATTCGTCATCAAACGTCGAGTGTCGATTTTATGAGAACGCGAGGGGGTATGTTAGGGGTCGTCACAGCAATGTGGACTGTTTCTACCTGTCTCAGAATTATTTTCGACTGCCTAGACAGACAATAAGGGAGAATGCTAATTTCCTGTGACTTTTTCACCAGAATCTCAAGAATCTCAATCACATCTCTGGAGATCACATTGCAAACGACATGAACAGAGAAGAATTCAAGAGATTCTGCAGAAGGGTTAGGGATGGAGGACTTCACAATTTTGTCGTGATCGATTTGACTAGTGAATTTAATCATGGAAAATATCGGAGTGGATTCAACAAGTTTTATGTTTCTGATGATAATAAAATATAGAGCGAAAACAAAAATTAGAAAATAATAATAAATCATCAATAATTTAGTTTTAAAAATAATAAAAAATAAAAATAAAAAATAATGTTTGAAAAAGGAGAATTGTTAGAACAGATAGCCGAGAATATGGCTGCAAAACAGTCCATTTAAATCATGGTGAGAGGCGATTCGACTCGATTCGTGACAAAATTCGAACCTTCCATCAAATTGAATAGAGAGAAAAGATACAAGATGGCTGGTGTTGGTGAATCTGGAGACTTATTATTCCTTTCCCAGCGTCACCGAAGAGAATACCCTGTTCTAGTATTCCGATGAAGTGGACTGGTTGGAGATTCAAATTCCCAAAGGAAGTTACGACATAGATGATTTGAACAATTACGGTCGACATTCTCGCCATCAATAGCATTCTGGTGAACATGGATATGATTGCTGGAAGCTATGTGAATGGTAGCGCGCAACCGACGATCTATTCCTTCTTTCCAAATGTGTCACCGGGTTATAAGATCATGGAATGACCTCGAAATTTAGTTTATCTACCCATGATTTTAGACACGTATAGTCTCAAAACCACATTGATGGATCGAAATGGTGAACTGTTAGTCCTTCGTGGAGAGAGGGTGATGATACGATTTCACATAAGAGAAATATAAAAGCAAAAAAAAATAAAAAATATTGTGTATATATATAAATAAGAAAATAAAATAAATGCAATATTAATTAACAAAAATTATTTAATATATATAATTATCATTAAACAAAAAAACAATTGAACAAAATATATTTAAAAGAAAAGGAAATATGGCTGTTTGGTCCAAATTCGCTATTAAAGGATATACCACTTTTGGGTATGTTATTATAAAGTAAAAAAAATATATAATTATATAAAGTATAACTTCGTCAAATTGCCTTCATGCTCGGAAGTTTACTTCCTTCTAAGCAGCTTTCATTTTTGACTAATTGTTATTCCGTTACGTTAAGTGCCGTACCAATGTGTATCGCATCATGGGAACATAAACTTTAGCGTCACACAGATCCTAATTGTTGAATGGGAATTATAAAATTGATTGAGATACGTGTACGTCTTACAGATCGATTTATTATTTGGCAAGTGGCCGCCTAGCTCCTAATCACGAACCCGTCTATAAAATCGCCAATATATATCTTCCTTGGGTGGCATGTTGATGGTCGTGTCTTCTCCTTTTTTGCATATGTGTTGAATGTTTATCTTTATTTTTGCGAGTTTTTTTTACTTCAGCAAACACGCTCTTGTCGAATTCTCTGTCTTTGTCAATGACAATATTCTGTAGATCGCTTTCGTACTCATAAAAAAATCGAGCGTGGCTTCATCCAATGTCAAAGGTATGCTATATTTGTCTTATTTGTGCTGTAAGCCCTTTGTCTCGACCTCCTTCAATTCGATGGCGTTGTGTCATTGTAATCTATCAATTTTACAACCGAGTTTCTTGCACGTTTCAACTCATTTCAATTTTAATTCACATCTTTTAGGTGTTGTTGTCATGCTCGAATATTTTATTTTGTTTGTTTGCTTTATTTGTAAGAATATATTTTGAATTTTGTGTTTTTGTGTTAAATAATAATTTCGTAAAAAAGTTTTTTTTTCTTTCTATATTATACAGGTTTTTTAAATTTAATTTTCTTTAATGTGAAATTTGTTGTAAAAGGTTTTTTTTCTCTTTATATATATATACAAAAAGTTAAAATTTTAATTTCCTTTATTTTTGTCGTATTAATTCAAATTTTTCCACGTTATATGAATTATTGCAAATAATAATATAAATTTTTGAATTTTGTGTTTTTGTGTTAAATAATAATTTTTGTAAAAAAGTTTTTTTCTTTCTATATATATACAGAAAGTTTTTTAAATTTAATTTTCTTTAATGTGAAATTTTGTGTAAAAGTTTTTTTTCTCTCTATAATATAAAAACTAAAAGTTAAAAATTTTAATTTTCTTTATTTTTTTATCATATTAATTCAATTTTTTTCCACGTTAAGGAAAATGAAAATCGATTGATCTCACAAAAATATTTTTTTTGAGGGGAATTAAAAAAAACACTAAGACTATTTTAAAAACTTTTACAGAAAAAAAATTAAAAATATATTCTTACAAATAAAGCAAACAAATAAAAAAAATGGAAAATTTAGATAAGTATACCATACCCCGGTCAAACGAGTTTTGTGATGAATTAAAAATTCCAAATTTCAGAAATCATAGAACCAAATCAAAAAAATTAAGGCCATACAGGAGTATCATTCGAGAGGCGATGGAAAGAAAATCGAAAGATTGAAAGTGAAGAAACTTAAACAGACTCGAATTGTGAAAAATAAGCTGATGGCAGTAACACCTGACGATAGAAAATTAAACATGGTAGTGGTGCATGATGAAAAACTTAGAGAGATCATACGTGAAGAGTTACATAGTTTGCTCGATGAAAAGGCAAATGAAATGTCGATAGCAATGATGTCAAAATCGTTCTGGTTGCAAAAAATGAGAACAAAAAAAATGGTAAAGGAAAACAAAATGTTGATAGCAACGATGTCAAAAAACGTTCTGGTTGCGAAAAATGAGAAGAAAAAGGTGGCAAAGGGAATCGAAATGCTGACATCAAAAAAAAAAGTTCCAGTTGCAAAAAATAAGAAGACGACCAAATGAAAAGCCATCGAAGAACTGCAAGTTTAAAAAAAAAAAATAAAATAAAGAAAATGAAAATGAGTGAGGCAGTCCAGAAACGAGACAAACAATATATATTGAACGAAATTCAATGAGCAATCAACAAAGGGAAAGGAGAAGAATATGTAGGATGAATCATCATGAAAGCATTCCAATCAAATCCTGTAGAATGGGAGAGTGCAATCAAAGTCATTTTTAAAATGTTCGCCGTGGTTCCATCGTTCAAGAAAGTCGATCCAAAATTGTTCATGGAAGGGTGAAGAAAAAAGTATTGGATTTGTTTCATGAACACATGGATGTGAGACTAAAAATTGCGATGATACTCCATTGCACGATGAATAAAATCGACGTGAACTCCGGCAAGAGCATCGTGAGAGATGCATATTTCAGATCTAGCATCCAACCCATATTTCGAGGTTCCGATTTATCAGACGTTTTCGAAACGATGAAAGACAAGATGTTGATGTCTCTCGCGAATTATCAACATAGAGGTAGTAATTGGATGTTCAAAGAGGTGTTGAATCTCGAAATTCACGTGACTAAAAATGATTCAGTGAAAGCGTCTTCCTACGTGGAATTACCATATTTCTTAGATAAAAAACACTCCGTGGTCAATGTAAGAAATGAAGATGATCAGTGTTTTAAATGGGCAGTCACCTCCGCTTTATACCCCGTCGAAATGCACTCTGATAGAGTTTCTTGTTACAAGCTGACTTGTAAAAATTGGACCTGAGTGACTTTTCCAACATCGTTAAAAGACATGGGACGTTTTGAAGCTCAAAATCCCACCATAGTGGTGAACATCTTGGGATACGACGAGGAAAAATGAATGATCTATCCTCTCAGACAGACTTGGTATCTCAGAAGAGAAAAGATGATTATTTTATTATTGATTTTGAACGGTGACAATCGTCATTATTGTTGGGTTAAAAATCTAAGCTGATTACTGTCAACACAGAATAATAAACATAAATGGATGATATATTTATGTTGCAACTGCATGAACACGTTTCACAGCGAAAAATTGTTAGTGAAACATCAGGAATATTGCAATGAAAATCAAGGCATCACTGTCGAAATGCCCAAACCCAACACCATCATGAACTTTTGCAATCACAATAGAAGGTTAAAAGTACCATTTGTCGTGTATGCCAGTTTCGAATGCTTCACCATGAAAATAAGTTCCTGCCAACCCGACGCTCTTCAAAGTTACATCAAAATATATCAAAAACACATGCCTTTGGGCTATTGCATTTACGTGAAATGGGCTTTTGACACAACATAGGTCCCTTCACCTACATGAAATGGTGCAAAGACGTCGACGTGGCTCAAAGGTTCATGGAAAAGTTAGAATCGAAAATTCAAATTTTATATGACAAATTCAAAACTCCTGCAAAAATTATCATCACGCGAGAGCAGCAGGACGAAAATAACAGAGCTACCAAATTTTACATATGAAGACAATCGTTTGGTGAGAATTTGCAGGAAAATAAGAAGTCAGAGGCCACGATCATTACACGGGCCTGTGTCGTGGTCCGGCCCACAACAAGTGTAATTTAAAATATTGAGATGCCATTTTCTATCTGGTGATATTTCACAATCTCTTGGGTTATGACAGTCATCTGTTCGTGAAAAATCTTGGCACCTCCCATGAAGAATTAAATTGCATCGCGAACAGTGAAGAAAGATACATTTCCTTCACGAAATGGAAGGTTGTGGAGATGAAAAGAGTGATTGATATAGAGACGTTGGAAGAAGAAACAAAATCCATTTGTAGAGCCATAGTTTCATCAACAGTTTTAAATTCATGTCGATCAGTCTGGAAAAATTAGTCGATAACATGAGCAAGGATAAATTTAAAATCACAAGCAATCACTTCGGAGAACGAGTAAACATCATGCTGCGGAAAGGAGTCTTTCCTTACGGTTACCTGAATGAACTAAAAAGATTCAATGACACCACACTACCTTCGAAAGAAGATTTTTATTCGAAATTATATGAATCTGACATTTTCGACGAGGATTATGAACATGCCGAAAATGTGTGGAAATCATTCAATATGAAAACCATGAGAGATTATCACGATCTCTATCTGAAGACCCACGTTCTGCTCCTGGCAGACGTGTTCGAAAATGTTCAACACGTCTGTCGTCGAAATTACAATCTGGAACTGGCTTGGTATTTCACTGCACCAGATCTGGTGTGGGACACTCTGTTGAAGACCACTGAAGTCCAATTGGAATTATTATCCGATGTGGATATGTTGCTCATGTTCGAAAAAGGCCACGAGAGGTGGTATGTTGATGATCTCCCACAGATATTCTGAAGCCAACAATTCTTACATAAAAGAAGGTTTCAATTTGGAATGATTGCATAAATACATACAGTATTGGGACACTAACAATCTGTACGTTTGGTCCATGAGTCATCATTTACCGATTGGAAATTTCAAAGGGGTGACAGAACCCGGAAAAAATGCAAAAATGGAGAGACTATCCTTGCATTTTAGAAGTCAGTTTGAACTATCCAGAAGAGTTACACCACCTGCACAATGATTATCCGCTGGCTCCCAAACGAATGGAACTGGTCAAAGGAGACGACGAAAAACTCATTCCCAATTTATTTAACAAACGTAAGTACGTCGTCTACAGCGAGAATTTGAAACAATATGTCGATCACAGGATGAAATTACTCGACATACATCGCATCATTCGATTCTACGAAGAGCCTTGGATGGAAAAATACATCGATCTCAACACGAATCTCAGAATTCGAGCTGAAAACGATTTCGAAAAAGATTTCTTCAAACTCATGAACAACTGCGGATTTCGAATGAATCATGAGAGATAATTACGTGGATAAAGGCATGACTGACGATCTCGATCTGAAATTCAAATGTTTGGTGAACATTGCAAATCCCATAGATTCCACCGACGTGGCGACCTAGAAATATGTGGGCGACTCTCACGCGTGATTCAGTGAATACATGAGAGGTAGATACATTCAGAAAACGATGCATTTGGAATTGAACAACAATTCTAACAAGATACGAACATGGCCACTCCCGCGAATCCCAAGGACGGGGCAACCAAACACTACGTAGACTTGCAAAAGAGAAAGTCTGCCAGATGAGAAATGAAATTGGATCTGAATGTGGGATTCAACAAGATATTGAATCTGTTGAAGATCGACAATGTGGACGAGGACTCCACCACAGTCAACAAGGGCTACGTGGATTCCGCCATGACATGATCTCAAGAATACATAGAATCACAAGTGGACAATCTCTACCTGAACAAACACTGCAAATTTCAGTGGTCTAGACTCCTTCCTAATCTTAGATCTCTCGGGATATAGATTTGCGTAGACCTATTTTTTGTTTCGAGGATTGCTAGCTTACGCAGGAGTCATCTTGATCAATCTGTGTCATGTGTTGTTGTCATCTTCAACTAGACCATTCAGAGTGTATATGTATTTCTTGTTCGAATTTGCCGTGAAGTACCTGTGCATCTTTTCCTTTATCGTTCGATTCCAACGTTCCACGATGCTGGCTTTCTCTTCATTTTCGATCGAGTAGAGGTTGGCCAACCGACGAATGTTCTTGTAGAATTCCTTCCCCTTGTCCACCCACAATTTATTTGGATTTTGAGAAGATGAATCGAACACGCTCTTCAGAGCCTCGGAGATGCAAGGTCCCGATTTATTCTTCAAGATTCTGATCCAACCATATTTGGAAAACACGTCGATGACCGTCAATAGATATTTGACATCCTCGTTCTGCCTCAAAAATGATCTCATGTCGACCAAGTCGGCAGACCAAATATCATCCACACCCTTCTCTTTCGAAAATTATGCATGATGGGCTTTTGTAACTCCTAAGCCAATTTGCTCATCAATAATTGCTTCTTCTTCTTTTCCAAGACGCTTTTTTTAACGCCCCATCTGAATTGACGTTTTGTTCCGATCACTTTGCCGACCAGTGAACATTCAAACTTCTCTCTCCTGGTCAGATTCAATATGTCCCTCAATTTCGCCAACATGTTTTTATTGCAAATGTCATTGCGAGTCTTGGTGTCAGGATGTCTAGCATAGCACAGATCATGATCAAACGCAGCCACATCCACACTATTCACAGGTTTGCTCCAAGATTTAGGAGTCAGATCGGCGTTGAGTCTCTTGTTCAATTTCGTACCGGGTCCCGTGAAACTGTGACCCAGCAGATGCATTTCGAAAGGTAGATTATTGATCATTTTATTCGCGACGCCTTCACCTCTCGGCAATTTTTTTTTTTTGATGAATTGAGTATTGATCGAACCACAGACCTTGCAAATTCCATGAAGCATCTGTCTGTCGTTTTTAGTTCGTACTTCTCGGGAATTACCATCTCAGTAACTCTCTTACACTTTACGCAATACATTTTTTTTTTTCGAGGGTTATTTAAATAATTTCATATTTATTTTTTATATATAAATTTAATTTTTTTTTTTTTTAAATTCTATTCTTATTATTTCAATCCCTGCTCTTGAGTTCTATCAACTTACCGAATTCCTCCCTGGCCTCTTTCCTCCCCCTTTCCATGAGAGAATCCTTCATCTCTTCCTTGATGATCTGACGAGTCTTGATTCTCACTGCTTATTTCAGGGCATTGTATTTCATTTTCTCGCTCAATATTGTGAAGTATTCTCCGTCAGATATCCTACCGTCTTTCAACACCATCGATATCATTTTGGATATCGTCTTGACCTTAGAGGCGGCCAAGACGCGAATCTTTTTGCGTTTCCTAGCCTTCAGATATAATTTCCTACTCAAAAAGTTTCCGCCCGTGCTAAACAATCCGGTGGTGAGAGCCACTCCTTCTATGTTCAACACGATCAGAAGGCTGGCCATGGTCAACAACAATCCGATGCCAGATGCGTGTAAACCCATAGAAATCATGATGAATGTCATGTCGACCGCGTTAACGAATTTCATGAGGTGCAAATACTTCTTCTTGAGAGAACGACGAGAGTTTCTCTCTCGAGTCAGATACAATTGAATTCTTCTGATTTGATCAATGCGATACCTCTCTCCTCTTTCTTTTTCTTCTGGCGATGGCGCCATTGGCAAAACATTGTTCAGCTTCTCATTCTTGTCAGCATCTAATGACGGATACAATTTATTTCTGGTTCTCATTTTTTTGTATGTGTTTTTTTTTCTTTCTAATATTAGATAAAATTTACGCGTGTATTTATTTTTATTTTCCATTCTCCCTTATTTATATCAACAAGAAAACTTAGACATATGTTTCCTTCAGCAATAATTTCAAGACTCATCCCCTGTCTTCTAAAGTCAGACTTCCACGCATCAATTTCATTTCTTCTGAACCGGTGGGCTTGTCTAGCCCGCTACAGAAGACTAATCTCCTCCAAAACTTGATCACGTCATCGATTTGAACGCATTTGAACGCCGGTTTGAAATACTTGATGATCATATCTTCCTTTTCCATCATCAGACAAGAATGATCCTCATGATCGAAGTCTAGATGTTCCCGACACCCAATGCATCATTCTAACAAGAGACGACCTAGTTGCTCCTTCACACAGAATGCGTATGCTCTCATCAGCATGTTTAAAAGAAGCTTTGCTCTCATAATCTGGGAATCGTTCATGATTTACATATATTTTATTATCTATTTGATTTGATATTTATTTTTTAATAACTATTTATTTATATTTTTTTTCTACTATATATATATATATATCAACCACTTTTTATTTCCACTTGTGAATCTCGTGATTCTATTACAATTTACCTCAAAACTCAAAACGATTTATTTTTTCATCTGTTCCCTTCACTAGTTCCTCCGCGATCGATCGCACTGCTGTCGTGACCACGATTACAAACCTGGAGAGAAAATTTCCCTCCATTCTAATTTTTCATCATTTCTTAATTTTTATATTTTGCTGTTCTAGAATCCCCACAAGTTGGTCATCGCGCCCTAGATGGTTTGATCGACCATTGGTGAACGTTGGGAAAATTTTAAAATTGATTTTTCTTGGTCCGGAATCTGCAATCATTTTTGCCGACCAGATCACACCCTCCACTGTCTAGAATGCGATTGCGAACGTAGGTGGTCCTGAATCCACAAATGCATTTTGATGGTAGTCCAGTATCCGCAAAGCATTTGCCGGCGTTCGCCACCGATTGATCAAAACGTCTGACCCACAATGGGGAATGTTGAGAAGATTTTAGGGCGATTTCTTCGATTTTCGTGGATTTTTAGTAGATTTTCCTTCTGCGCAAATTGTGCTGAATTCGCACTCATTCGCCAAAGGCTGACTGAAACACCCAGACCACGATAAGCTACTTGTGCAGATTCTGGACCAGATGTACAGAAACCGTGTTTTTACATTCGTGTACATTTTAACACTGAAGTCTATGGGTACATGTACGTTTACGTGTACATGTACAAGAGAAAAAAGTGGTCCAGAATCTGCACTTATTACCTACTTGCACTCATTGTAGTCCTGTTGGGGCATAGCAGGAAATGAGTGAACAAACTCTTTACTGTTAACATGCGCCCAAAGATTCCCTCGTATTATTTGTTTCTTCTGTGACCTTTAACCCTTTCAACACAGTCTGCATGCATTTTTGTGTGAAGAAAGAATTGGTAGTGTGCTAGCAGACGATGTTAAGAGCAAGGAAGCAAGGTATGGTAATAATTTAATCCAACAGCTTGACAGAGCTGTTGGATTAAATTATTACTGAACCTCCTTACAAACCCTGGTGGTTTCGCCCATTTCACTGTTGACAGTATTCACTGAAGGAGTGTCTACCTTGGTACCAGTGTTGAAAGGGTTAAAGTTAGTGGAAACGACCTTGTAAAAGCTTTAAGCTTATTGTCGAATCCACGCCCCTTATATTTATGTATGCAATTATCTGAAACTAAAGTTACGAAAAGTGACACATTCTTAGATAGTCCCCACCGAGGAGCCAGCCTAAACAAAACAGTGCTTTAGGCTGGCAGAAAATATATAAAATATAGAGCCCAACATGTACATTTGGCCAATACCCCAAACATACCTGCTGTGTGTATTGTAGCCCTACTGTGTCAGTAAGGCACATGGGTCACCACTGATATTTATCAGCTTGATGTGCTCTTCATTGATTATGCCCAACCCCCTCTCCCCAAATACATTTTACATTTAATTGCCTCGTATGCCCCAGAGTTAAGACAAGCACACTGCACAGAGCAGGTGAGAATTTCTGTGAGAGATTATTTATGCAAAACATGTATATGATTGGTGTGGGGTGTACCAACCCCCTCTCCCCAAATATGTTTTACATTTAAATGCTTCCTATGCCCCACAGGTGAGACAAGCATGCTGCAACAGAGCAGGTGGAAATTTTTGTGAGAGATTAGTTATGCAAAACATGTATATAATTGGTGTGGGCGATTTGGGTAAAATTCCAGCCAATGATTTAACACTTAACACAAACTCGACATAATCTGGTAATCAACGTCTGCTCTGTTCATCTCATAATTTTGCTCCAGTAACTCTTGAAAACCTAGAATTTCCCAAAATAAAATTCTTTGCCAATGACTATGAATTCTATCATTATGCTCCTGGCTCGATTAATAGGCTTCCCGTTCATCTCTTTCATTTTTTATGGAAAACATCGATTTACCCAATAGCTCCCTGTTACTACCCAAAACAACCAATATCAGTAAAAGCACACAGAGAACAGGTGTACAACCACCATAAATTTATTTTTGTATGTTAAAACATATATGAGGACTTAAGGAAACATTATGGGCACATTACGTCCACATGGTATTGAAAATAATCACATGATAATCAATATACTGGTATATCATTGACTAGTTCAGAATCTGAACATAGGTATCAGTACCCATGACAGATAGGCGCTGATACTGATGATTACATTCAAATTGCTGAACTAATTAACAAATAAATTCAATTTATGTGTTCTATTGTACAATGGGAAATAGGAAGGAATGAAAGTGTAAGGCAAGAGTACATTTGAAAGAGAAGTGGGGTAGAATATGTGAGATATGAACGTCTGCACATCGATTGTGATTATATATACAGTCATATATTTTACATCCTACAAGTATCTGGGAATTTCATTGGTTCAAAGACGTCACATGCAGACTGCATATAAAACCATTTTCTGCCTGTCAGCATCAATATATGCTGACAGCTATGGGAAATCCCCCCTTTGTTCATTGATTATTCAAAATGGCGGCAGCCGATAAATGCTTCAAGTTGAAAGATTGGAAGCCAACATTTGGTCTGAAGTGCAGATTAGGCAACTTAAAAGGCTTCACATTCCGTGGATGTGTGTCATGTTACCTTCAAAATGAAACTGTTTGGTATGTATGAATTTGCCTTGTTACAATTTATGGGAGAGTGCCTGCACTCTCCCATAAATTGTAACAAGGCAAAGACACGTGAACACATTGTGAGAATTCTCTTATTTAATTTTGACCACTGTTGTTATTAGTTCTGTGCATCGATGCAGCAGTCGGTAAGATATATTCGTTACACAGTTTGTTGGTGGCCTAATATGGTATATATGGTGCCAGAGCTTCGCTCTCGTCCAATATGAAATTAACTGACACCTTATATACGGGATAGGGAAGTTTCGTCCTCGGGAAGAATCGTCCTCGGGAAGTTTCGTCCCCAGGAAGATTCGTCCCCAGTTAGTGGGAAGTTTCGTCCCCGGAAAGTTTCGTCCCCAGTACTTGTTAAATAATCATAAGCTTAGGGCTGGTGTGGGATTGTAAGGTACATGGACAAGTAATAGTATCTTGGTTAATCACATTTTATTCAATTTGTGCTCAATGGTTTACAGGTCAAAAACTGATAACAACAAAATAGTCTGTTATTCTGAGGTCATTATCTCTATATCTCATCCAAAGCTGGTCTATCGCTTTGTCAATTGCTGTGTATTTCCTCCTTATTTTGGTTTCCAGGTCTCTAGCCTCTACAGACAGCTGGAAATGTTCTGCTTCCTGCTGGAGCACCATCACTAGCTTGTAAAAGGACAGTCTAGTTCCCTTGGCATTCATCCTGCGGTGCCAAGCTGAAAGTAAAAAAAGCATTGTTATTGATCACAATCCGTTTGTTTTGACAGCACATGAACTTATCTATAATTTTTTTTATATAACGACTAGTGTTTTGACAACATTAATTTGACAACATTAATTTGACGTGAAACTAATGTGTGAACTGTTGTGAAACTAACAGGGATTTGATCTCATGAAGTTATTAACAGTATTTTACACACCTTCTATGTGATTATTGGTCCGTATTGTATGCTCGAAGATACACCAAGACGAGATGCTGAAGTGGTCGCTGTTAATCCACTGGTCTTTCACATATTGTACAAATTCTCTAAGACTATGACTATCGGCCCATAGATTGTCACAAAATAAAAATCAATGGGCTTTCGTGAACCAACTCCTCGTATATTAAATACAGCGGTGAATGTACGGACAAAAGACTAAAATATTATTAATTTTTCATGCCTCTATGAAATTTATTTTGTGACAATTTATTAGTGAATGCCCATGGCCATTCGCCAATAGCTTGAAACAAAATAAAAATCAATGGGCTTGCGTGAATCAACTCCTCGTATATTAAATACAGTGGCGAATGTACGGACAAAAGTCCGTAAGATCCAACCGAGTGTATTCACATCAAAAGAATTATGCAAACATATTTATATTAATAGGGAAAAATAAAGTCAGAAGAGTGACATTCCATGCATACATAACATATATGAACATGATACACACAGGTCCTTGATTAATTTTTTTATTAAAAATATGTCAGAATTCTATACAATTTACCATTCAAGTGGGAAGTTTCGTCCTCTATAGAGGACGAAACTTCCCGGGGACGAAACTTCCCACTAACTAGGGGACGAAACTTCCCGGGGACGAAACTTCCCTGACCCATATATACCATATTAGACCGCCAACAAACTGTGTAACTAATAATATTTGTTAATGTTCAAAGCACTGACAACTAGTAAGGCTATATCGTGAATACATCAGTGAATAATAGAAGCGACTAGAAACACTAGGTAGATTTTAAACCTGCCTGTTATTAGGATACCAAGACCATATGAGGAAGCAGAGGAACCAGATATGCAGACGATCGCCACTTGACCAAGTTTGGAAATGAGCAGGCTGTCGTCCATAGAAATCTATTTCCATTGTGCAATAGATTTTTTTCTTTCGATTTGTTTCACACAATTATAATTACTCACCTTCTACATACATTTCTAAGAGCAAGAAAGAAAGGAACACACACTGGTCCAAAATTTATTGCAAAACGCCAAATTTATTATTTAAATTTTCTATTTTTTCAATACCTGCCTCTTCTGTGTGTATATGTTCATTGCATTTTGTATGTGGAAACGACATCAAATATGCTTAAAGCTTACAGTCGGATCTACAAATAGTTTTTATGTATTAATGTCTTTTTATCTTGTCTGCATTAACTCTGCAAGTGTCGTGTATCCGAACCCCTGATACAGATGTTTGTATGAGGGTGTCGGATACAAGCACGCGAGAGTTCCATTTTTTCTTTTTGTTCATACGTACAAATAAATAGTTCGTTGTATATTCGTCTACATTCTTGACTTATCCCCAGTTGGCCTATGTTGTAAGATAAAATGATTATTACCATTATATGGATGTACAAAATATGTATCCGAGTCTCGCTCTGGGTTCTAAGGGTAGCTCACGACTCGTCTTCGACTCGTCGTGATCAGCCCTTAGAACCTGGAGCTCGACTCGGATACATATTTTGTACATCCACACATGATGGTAATAATCTCTATGTATTACAACTGGAAATAAATATTGTTTAAACTGAAATACATCTGCGAGAGTGAAAAGGATCTCTTAATGGATTAAACCCTTTACCTAACACAGTATTTTTAGAAAATAAATTAAATTTCACATTTTTTTGAAAACAAATTCACAATTTCCAATAAAACCATACAAATCTGCATATGATTACAACCAGCTCGACGAGCTGGTTCTAATTATATTCACATTTGCATGGTTTTATTGAGAAACGTCCCAGATATTGCCGGTAAGCTGTGGTTGGTTTCTCCTTGTGAGGTGAGTGATTTTAATTCATTGTATTGTTTTTGCCAATAATTTATCGCCTAACGGACTAAACCCTTTACCTAATACAGTATTTTTCGAAAATAAATTAAATTTCACTTTTTCATTGTTCACACTGGAGAGAAACCACTTGGTGCAGCATTTGTGAAAAAACATCTGCTCAGAAACATTGAATGATGGGAGTATCATGGAGGTTAGTGGAAAACCACACATCCCAAAATATTATTCACTGATGTATTCACGACATAGCCTTACAAGTTGTCAGTTCTTTGGACATTAACAAATATATGACTATAATCACAATCGACATGCGGACGTTCGTATCTCATATTCTACCACCTTATCTTTCAAATGGACTCTTGCCTAACACTTTCATTCCTTCCTATTTTCTATTGTAAAATCGAGTTTTTCTTTTTCTTTTTTTTCACTCATTTATAACTACTCGCCTACATATATTTCTAAGAACAAGAATGCCTGGAACACACACTGGGCCACAATTTATTTCAAAACGTCAAATTTATTATTTAAATATTCTATTTTTTCAATACCTGCCTCTTCCGTTTGTATATGTTCATTGCATTTTGTATATGGAAACGACATCAAATAAGCTCAAAGCTTACAGTCGGATCCATAAATAGTATTCATGTCTTAATGTCTTTGGGATCTGCACCATCTTATCTGTCCAATCTGTTTACCATCCACAAACCACCGAGGTCTCTGAGGTCATCAGGTCAACTCAATCTTGTTCAGCCCGTATTTAAATTTACTAGTGCTGGTGATAGGGCCTTTGCGGCTGCTGGCCCAAGACTTTGGAATTCTCTTCCAATCGACTTGAAAAATAGTATTTATTTATTTATTTATTTATTGGTGTTTAAGGTCACATATTTCTGCACAATGGCTAATCATGACCATGACATTTTTACGGGTGGAGGAAGCCAGAGTACCCGGAGAGAACAACCGAGCGATGGCGAACAACTGTCAGCCGCCAACATACTAACTCCACACAAGCAGGGTTAGCATTGGTTGAAGACAAGTGCACCATCGACGTGCAGTATGCCTTAGTAAACAGCGCCACCGTGCCTCCACATGGGCAATGGGGATGAAGGACACAACACGGTTCCCGCATGTGCGATTCGAACCGAGGACCTCTCGGCTTGTAGCCTGCACCTCTACCTACTGAGCCACCACGCCTCCTATAAAAAATAGTAAATCACTTGAATCATTCAAGTCTAATATTAAAACCTACCTTTTTCGAAAACTATTTCCTTCAGTGGTCATTTAATTTTGGTCATAAACTGACCTTACCAGGTGCGTGGGTGTAACTGGGTCAGTGAGAATTGCCTCGTTATTCATCAAGTTACACTCACATACTTGTTTTGGTAAAGTTGTAGTTTGTTTTGTTTTTTTATTTTGTTTTAATTCAATACGCTTTTTCTTTTAGGTTCTGTCACTTATCACCACGATACAGCTTCGGTTGCTGATGTGGCATTGGGCACCATTAAATGATAATAGTGGTCCATGTATCAATGTATCTGTGAGAGAATGTATGTGTATGTGTGTATATTGTTATTGTACAGCCATTGAGCACCGTGTGTGGATTCTAGGCTTTAAAATTATTATTATTATTAAATTATTATTATTGTATTATAACTGGAAATAAATATTGTTTAAACTATTTCATTTGTTCTACAGTTGAACAAATTCAGTTGGAAATATTAATTGAATAACATTTCTCATGTTTTCTTACAAGATCTTTTAACATAGTTCTCGTGAGTACCATATTAAAATATCTTGCATGAAAATATGAAATGAATATTTTCGTACACGATGTACAGTGTACAGTGTACAGTGAGCAGATATAACAAGTTCCTTTGTATCACCAGAGGCTTTGTTAAATTGTGTGAAGGTATTTGAAGAAAAAAACAAACACAAATTTTCATCATTCAAGTATCATTTATTTATTAATATATTCATTCATTTGTGTTTGAGGTCACATACTTCTGCATAATGGCTAATCACGACCACTACCATTTATTCAAAGACATAAGTATATTCACATCACGAAGAACAACAATAATAATACATCCCACAAAGAATACAACCTTGGCAGTTAAACTGTTAATTATCGAAAGGGGCCATTGGGATATCAGATGCGCACATCTTGTGTTTAACATTATGTTAGGATGCACATGTGGGTATGCTGTCTGTACGGAGTATGGGTGGAATTTACAAGTTACACGCCTCTTTCCATTTTGCGAATGACTGCCACTTTACAATAGCAAGCTAGTTACAATATGGGAAGGAGTTAGGAACAATTTCTTTCCATGTTTGACAGACACTTGTGTAGCATTAAACAATCACATGATGTGTACATGTAACTGATCAAAGATCAAAGACAAAACTAAATGCATACACGTATTTATAATGATTCGTTTAATAAATAGCCTAATTACTGAAAGTTAGAGCCTGTAAATATAATTATAATATGTTTTGTAGTGAGTGATTAAATCGGTGTAATTTGGAAATATTTCATATTCTGTGAACATATCAAAGTATCATTCTAAATTTTCAACACACTTAGGAAATTTTGAAAATTGAAATATTACTGACAATAAATATTGACTAGTGTGATGGAAATGATGTTCCACATTTCTTCAGTTATTATTAATATAACAATTTTAACCCTTTGCCCATCAAATCGGCTGCATCCGCCCGCGTAATATGCAAATTCAGCAGTTGAAAAAATATTATTTTTCAAAAAATTTCAACAAAACCATATCATGTAACCCCTCGTTGGAACGAAAAAATGATATTTAATATAATAAATTTGATATCATTTGCGTTGCGTAAAGGGTTAACATCAACAATTTGATATAAAATCATAATTTGCAGTATACTGGTACTTTCAAAATGATACCGGTATTGGCTTGGTATCATTAAAAAAAAGGTACCGAATTACTGGTATACAGTTAAAACTAGAAGTCCTGTCATGAAATGCGCACAAATAGCACATCCATCTGTGCATTAACATACGCGTTATGACCATAGTAAGGCTATCAAATTCTGTATATATGGCCTGTGCACATACAATGTTTCAGCCAATGGACCTCCGGGTAACCCGGAGGTCCATTGGCAGAAACATTGCCTGCGTTTGCTATGAGTAACCAGGAGAACCTGCCGTGCTTTGGATGCCATTCAATATGGCAATTGCGTGCAATTCCTACACGCAATTAAACCTAGATAAGCGCACTGTTCGTGACAGGACTTCTAGTTTTAACTGTACCACGCAGACCTAGGGCACATCAACACCTTGTCACATGTTACATGTACCTCACAGCATAACTATATAAGAAACAAAGAAAAATCGAACCCTGTATATATATAACATACCCACAGTAGCTAGTAGCTTGGTGTACCAAATGTTCACCACTCGTGGTGAAATGGTATTAACCGTGAGCCTTCGGCGTGCAGTTAACACCACTTCACCACGAGTGGTGAACATTTGGTACACCAAACTACTTTGGGTATATTTTATTTTTTCCATGACCATCAGATTATTGAGAGTCGCTATTATTTTTTCTCGACTTTTCTGAACAGCAGAGTACATACGTGCAAATCTGGTTTTGTTTACATGAGAATCGGTGGGCGGTACTTCGGCTGTCAATTTTATCACCAAAACGAAATAGAAAAAGAAATGTGTCCTTTTTCATTTTAAAAACATAATAACATACTGTTTCGAGTTATGGATGCTTTATTAACATTAGACAATGCATGTTTGTTAATTTTTGGTGTTTTATGGGGTAAACTCATTTAAAAACGTAATAAATAATTGGCTCTTTCATTTCATTCTTCGCGAGGCGACGTGCGATAAATTTAAACAAGTTCGCATTCAGATCAACATCACCAAAGGTCAACTTGGATGTAGTTCAACTGTTGGTGTAAATTTTAACTAGTGAAATTCAATTGCTGGTGCATTCACCACAGTTGGTGTATAAATCTAAAATTTATGTCATAAGCTTTTCATATACCGGTATAGTAGAATAGGTAATCATGGGATAAATCAGAATACATAATATTTCGGAACATGTGATATAATAGTTCAGTTTGTATTTTCTGAACAATTTTGCCTTCTTTATCTGAACATTTTACCACTGGTGTTTTGGGACTGAGACAGACAGAGGCATTTGGTGATTTCAAAAGTTTGTCAGAATTAACCCTTTACCTCACCTGAAAAGCAGACGACACTTGCAAAAATAATTCTTGGATAACTAATTTTTTTCATTTTTTGTCTCAAAAACATAGGTTATGACCCCTCGTTGGAACGAGCTCGTTCCAACGAGGGGTCATAACCTATGTTTTTGAGACAAAAAATGAAAATTAATTGGCGATTTTTGAGAATAGTGCTGGCCGGTTTTGGTCGTTACGTTGGGTAAAGGGTTAATTATTTTATCTTTGTATTTCCATTTATTTTGCATTTCTTTAATTACAAGTGAGATAACTTTACGTTTAGGTACATGTACAATGTGTTGATATTATGATGTACCCGTAATGTTTTATTATGCTTAATGTATATGTTCTAACATATAAAAAATTATCATAAACTTCTTGTGGTTGTATTATTAAACAGGTTTTGTCTGCTCTGACTGCTTTTGATGTCACTGAGTAGTTATTGGAGGTCGCTGAGAAAATTTACGGTTTTCTAGTCGATGCAGCCCCAAAGATGATCTCTCCCCAGCCAATTTGAACCTAATCAATTTAGCCCCGCTTACCGTAGTTGGTCCGACCCCAATTATTCAAATTAATGGTAGTTATTTTTATTGTTAATCATTATTAATGATAGAAATGGTGTTAGAAATAGAAACAGTGTATTGAGTGGATCACACAGGTTTGGTTTTAACCACGCATTCTGTAAAAAGAATTACAGCATTAACCATATTAGTGTGAACATTTTGACATAATGTTACATAAACTAATGATTTATACTTCTTATACTATACACATATTGAAACCGTTTGAGATGTTACGATTCTTTCTGGCTGGAAATATGAAATAGAAACATGAAATGCTTTTTAACTTTATTACTTAATGCTTATTGCTAGGCTATTCATAACGCTTATATAAACACAATGGTCTTATAACAGCAATGACAATAAACATTGATTATAATTACAATTCAATACCTGTATAAACAAAAACTGATTAATCACATACAAACAATTAGTACTGAAATGGTTAACCGAATAATCAGTTTGAAACCAGTTGCATACCAAACTGATTAGAAAAACTATCAACCAGTTATCGATAGTGATCATCATTCCACGTTTAACCCTTTACCTAACATAAAAAGCAGACGACACTTGCAAAAAAAATTCTTGAATAACTAATTTTTTTCATTTTTTGTCTCAAAAACATAGGTTATGACCCCTCATTGGAACGAGCTCGACGAGCTCGTTCCAATGAGGCGTCATAACCTATGTTTTTGAGACAAAAAATGAAAAAATGATGAAAATTAATTGGCGATTTTTGAGAATAGCGCTGGCCGGTTTTGCCGTTACGTTCGGAAAAGGGTTAAAACGTAGTAAATCTGTCGCCTCTCTTTTGTGATAGATTACACATCAAAGCCGCTTTGGATATATTGAGAAATAATCAAATTTTGCGTTCAAGAGTTCTTTAATGATTGGCAATTTCCGTGACAACTGAGTAATTGCAGAAACTATTACGTATTATATATACAAATGAACATTGTCGAGTACTTGACAACGTTCGTTTGTATACACACTACGGAATAGTTTCTGAGTATACTGGTTTCCAATTCCTATAGTTTTGATCCCATATTCGGTGAAATAATGGTCACGGATAACTGGATATTATCTGGTTATAGCTCTAGGTTAGTCAATTGTGAAAATGAGCTAACCGTTTCAGCCCTACAAACAATCACTGCCAATACTGAGAGGTTATCACCTAAACTAAATAGTGTTCACTTTAATTTGTCGCGATCCACAGGGTTTTCCCTGGTGCATAAAAAAGCAAGCAGGGGCGGCGAAGCTGGGGGTTGGGGGGCGGGGGGCACAAGGTGCACCAATTATAGGCACCCAAACGGCTTTTTCTGACATAATATACACAACCCCTATCGTCACTACACATCACCTATACATCTAAGACCACATAGATTTTCAAGATTTTGTTGAATAAAAATAGAATGCTCCAAATAGAGTGTAATATTTCAAAGGACAGTTTCAAAGCTATGATTAGCCATTTGAACCTGAGAGGCCGCTTTTCCGGTCCATGAGCAAGATACTTTATAAATTAATTAAGTATGATAGCTGGTAAGCGAATGTGTGGGGAAGACCAATCAATATTTTTAATGTGCAGCCCACTGGCTGGACGTTGAAAATATTGAATGGTCTGCCCACAAATAATGAATATGGCCGCTTCCAATTGCTGCCATTGAATTGATATGGAAGATACCACCAGGGTTTTAAGGGTTAAGTAAAAACAAAACAAAATAAAAAAGCTGAGGTTAGTCATATATTTTGCATGAATACAGTGTCCCACCACCATTGACACCCCCCCCCCCCCCCCAAATAAAAAAAAATGTTTTCCATCCTACACCATTGCAGTACCCAGAAAGGTGTGACCACCCACTCTTTTTTAGCTTCTGCCGCATCTTAAAGCAAGATGCACATGCTCACTTGCTGAACCTCATAGCTCACAATGTTGTATCCTTGGGTAGTGTGTACCAAACCAGTTTGTGGCTGACAGCATGCCTTAGAGTGTGATTCTTTTCTGATAGCAGCATCGCCTATGTGGGACAGATATATCTATTCAGGATTACCATGCCATTTTGCGGGGGGAATTAGACCTTAACTTCCTGTGCAGCATCTGTAAGAACAAGCCAAATTAGACAAAGGCTGAACCAGACTGTGATGTACCAATGAATAATGCATTTGACGAACTTGAGGCTACCAGAACCAATATCAGTCTTCACAAACTTCTCACCACAACCTACATCGTCTCTACCACTGAATAATCTTGCAACTTTTCACTGGACGTCACACCCCAACATTCTATCAACGAGAGCGACTTGGAAGATGTGGACGGACCAGACAGCATCCTTGAAAATCAGCCAACCACAACTGAAATCAGGTACCAAACAGGGAAAAAACTTGTTAGTAGTAATGACTTTGCCTACACCATGAACTGTAGAGTCAGGAGCAAGTCTTTGTGGTGCAAGGCAACAGTGACTCATCGAGGTGACTCTTTTGATCTCGGGCCAAACCCTCACCAGCATCCTTCATATTCTGGACGTATGAAGAAGACAAAGGCGCATGCAGTGGTCCCCAAGCAGCAGCAACTGACCCCACAGATCAGCTGGACAAATTGTAGGCGAGAAGATGCTTGACCTCATCACAGATACAGACCTCAACCTTCTGAAACCAAAGTCTCTTTTACGAGCTACAAACTGTTTGAGACAGAAGATGAGACCAGGCAAACCCAAAGATCAAACGTTTGTCATCGACCACTCCTACTTTAACAACAAACGTTTCTTCAGGGGTGATCTATACATGGACACAGTATGACACAGCCCAACTCAGGAGTCTAGAGTCAGCATGCAGCAATGATACTTTAAAAGCAATCAGGGACCCATTTGTTAAGTTGTTCACCATCAATGCATACGTTCGTAAAGAGGACTCCATGAAGCAGGTGCCACTTCTTTTCACCTTGATGCCTCAACACCAGATGAAAGATTATGAAGCAGTAAGTCACTAAAATTTATAAATAAAGTTTAATAGATATATAATGCATGTGAAAAGGTAAAATGAATTATAGAAAAAAAAATGAATAAATTAAATGTAGAATAAAAAAGTTAAAAAGCCAAATGAATTAGAAGGTTTTTTGGGTTTTTTTTAGGGTTTAATGACACATTAACAGCCAGGGTCATATCATGTCAGTGACAGTTTTACGGGTGGAGGAAGCCGTATTACCCGGAGAGAACCACCGAGCAACGACGAGCAGCTGTCAGCTCTCCAACATCGTAATTCTGAACTCTGCACCGCGGCACAGGCAGGGTTAGAGTGGTTGAAGATATGCGCACCATCGACGTGCAGGACACCTTAGTACACAGCGTCATCGTGCCCCCACCTAGGCAATCGGGGTTAAGTGCCTTCCCAAGGACACAACGCGGGAGCATGAATCAGGAAATAGAAGTATAATGAGCTATAAGGAAAATGAATATTTGAATGTAAAATAAGAAGTTAATTTGTCATTTAATATACAGAATATTAAATAATATCTTATATGATAAGATACAGATATAGAAAATATCTATTGTTTTTGAGTGGATACCGAAAATTATCTCATGAATGACCAAGACAAATGTTTATTTTTCACGAGCGCTTGCAGGAGTGAAAATAACCATTTGTCTCTGTCACAAGTGAGATGATTTTTGGTAACCACTCAAAAACACTAGATTTTCCTGGATTTTCTTTTTATTATACGATTTTATAAGAATCTGATAATTCCACTTGTTTCAACCTTGAAATGATGCATTGAAGTAAACATCACATTGAATCATTGATATGCAGAAGTAATCAAAATCAACACTCGGAACAGATAGCGTCTTGCAATCTGAATTGGCTGAAAGTCCATAAAAAGGACGTACCAAAACAAAAACTTATATTACAGACTTTCAGGCCGTGTTTGAACTAGTGGGTTTCATGCATCAGTTCCAGGTGAATACATGTTGAATTATTGCTGGAAATGATCAGTATTCACTCACAAGCACTAGATTTTCTTTTCATTATACGTTTTTAGAACAAATTCATCATTTCCAATGATAATTTGACTGATATTCACTTTGAAGTGATGCTTTGAAAGCCGCCATTTTGATTGATACTGTGAAAGTGAAAATTTCTATATCTTCACAGTGGGGGATACGATTTCTATCTTTCCTCAATTTCTTCAATAATCTATCGTTTAGCGTATAATAAAGTATTATTTTATTTATATATAGCTTACAATGTTTAGAACATTCTTTTTAATGTTATGGGTATTCCAACATGTCAAAACTTTCGTTCCAATTTTTCTTCTTTTCCATTTCAGGATGGCACAAACAGATTCACCGGGAAAGCTGAAGGAACCCGCCTCACCTTCTATCAATAGACCATTTTTATATAGTGCCATCTTGCATCTGGGAATTCATTTGTCCCCACAAACCGGCTTTATTTATCAACATTGCACACACGTGTACTGAACTGCTAATCGGCATTGAAAGCTTCGTTTTTGTCTCTGTTTTTTATCAATTAAAATTTGACAAAGTTACCTAAAGTTCTCATCCCCAAAGAGCGCAAGGACTGGATGTTACAAATTTGTGTATTTTGTGATGTTATATTCCATACTTATCATTTTCATGTTACAAACCTTCATGTTCGTTCCGACATTCGTCACAACTCTCAACTACAATGTACTTTCAGCTTCTTTAAAGCTAAAATGTTTCGTCCGAAGAACAGTGGGCAAGCACACAATCAATTTTTTTTTCAAAAGAACGACAGCAATGACAAAAAATATTTATAAAGTGGAAACAAATGATATCAATGCAGCATTCACTACTGTACAACAGACGTGGGTACCATTTTTAGTCACAAATCTGAATGTCTTGTTTCGACAGGCATATTGAGTCCTGGATGTACGATGGCGCTATGTAAAAATGTTTACATCAAAATGATAAGTATGGAATATGACATCGCAGAATGCACAAATTTCTAACACCCAACCTTTATTCTCTTTGGGGATGAGAACAATTTTAATTGATAAAACAGACATGAAAAACGAAGCTTTCAATACCGATCAGCAGTTCAGTACACGTGCATGCAATGTTGATTAATAAAGCCGGTTTGTGGGGGCATATGGAGTCCCAGATGTAAGATGATGCTATGTAAAAATGGTCTATTAGTGCCAGCTCTGAAGCGAGAAGCTGATACCGTGACTATGACCATATGATTAGTTCAAGAACAACTGACTAGATTCCAGAGACAAACATACAAAAGAACACAAGGTTGTCTTTTTGAATCATGGGATGAGTATGAAGCAAAAGAAACAACATGTGCATTTTTTATATCTTTTATATCTGCTTTTATATTACCCTTTTACCTAACATGAAAAGCAGATGACACTTGCAAAACAAATTCGTGAATAACTAATTTTTTGTCTCAAAAACATAGGTTATGACCCCTCATTGGAACGAGCTCGATGAGCTCGTTCCAACGAGGGGTCATAACCTATGTTCTGAAGACAAAAAATAATGAAAATTAATTGCCGATTTTTTACAATAGTGCTGGCTGGTTTTGACCGTTATGTTGGGTAAAGGGTTAACTGAAATGCAACATCACAAAACAATAGGCCTGCATGTCACAACTAATGGATTCTACATGGTGCCGGATTGTCTGGGGATGGGTCACCTGGGACTCGGATCAGACTGGGGCCAAATCGTCTGGCAACAGATAGTCCTTGAGGAGGGATAGACCCTTACTTAATGACCTGGACGCATTTACTTGCATAATATACAAACGCAGCAGTTAAAAACATTTCAAAATAAATAAATAAAACTATAACATGCGACTCTTTATTGGAATGGCCTTGAAAAGTTCATTCCAATGAGGGGGCACATGATATGGTTTTGTTGAATGTTCCTTGAAAAAAGATATTTAAAATAATATATTATGTGCGTTGTGGAAAGGGTTAACTATTCTTTTTTATGAAGTGTGAAAACATTCAACCTGAAAAATTGAAATATTGATGCAGGGTCAGTCAGTCCGAAGGGTGTCGTTTCGGACTGTGCATGGACTTGTTTTATCCACAATGCAGCAGTTTTTGGTGTAGTACGTCAACGTGTCAACAGACTCGTAGCTCAAGAGATTTTCTGGACAGCTCGACAAACATTGGGATACATTTGAGAACCCAAAGTAGGCCTATCCCCGATTCACGCTACTGAAGACATTCAAGGACCATTCATTTGTGAGTCACTGCACTCTGTATCTGTGTCCTCGCTATCGGTTTTCTGGAACAAACAACCGGTTGTCACTAAAAAGTGTACTCCGACCCCGACTCCGAAATTACCGGCTCCAAAAATATTTCTTTTTATAACTCTTTTATTAATGGATCAATTACACTGAAATTCAACATAAATGTACAGAATTATGTGTAGTATACATATAATCATATAAAGGTTACAAAAAAAATTATGATTTTCATTAAATTGACTTTTATTGGGTTTTGCCTCACTAAAAAGTGTACTCGGCGATTTCAACGAAATTTCATTCTCTCATTCATATAATACATTCTTCCAGCTAATGTTTTGCTGGGTTACGAATATATTCGTATTTTACGATGTTTAAAGCAAGTTTTATAATCAATTTTGAAATTAATCGTGCTTAAAATGGAAATTTACTCGAAGATGAGAATCGCCGACTCCGGCTTCATTTGAGGTTGCATGTAAAATTCAAACTTGCAATTGGCGGATCAATAGTTAGGGGTTTTCCCGGATTGTGGTAAGTGACGCAGTCAACGTGCAAGAGAAGGCGTTGAAAGTGATTTTTCCACAGGTAGTTTGTTTTTCTCAGTGAAATTTATGTCTTGTGTGTGCAAGGCTGTAGCAACAACATTTTAATGCTCAATATTCTGTTCGTCGTTGATAATTTTATTCAATAAACATAAGTTTTTTTGTTTATTAATAGAGTGTTCGTGTATTACTCACTTCAACCATTGATATTGTTTTGTTTGTTTGTGAGTATTGTGATAAGTAATCACGCGAATGATAAAAGTTAATAATAAAACAAAATTCCCGATGCTATATGCCTTCAGAGATATATAGCACTGGAAATTATTTTACAACCCTAGGGTCCAACTTCTTATCGAAAAAAATACGCCCTTTCCTGCTACTGACAGGTGTTAAACTTGATTGCCGTAAAACAATTTCCTTATCCGCGTCAATTACCACAATCCGGGAAAACCTCTGACTATTGATCCGCCAATTGCAAGTTTGAATTTTACATGCAACCTCAAATGAAGGCGGAGTCGGAGGTTCTCATCTTCGAGTAAATTTCCATTTGAAGCACGATTAATTTCAAAATTGATTATAAAACTTGCTTTAAACATCGTAAAATACGAATATATTCTTAATACGGCAACAAATTAGCTGGAAGAATGTATTATATGAATGAGAGAATGAAATTTTGTTGAAATCGCCGAGTACACTTTTTAGTGAGGCAAACCCCAATAAAAGTCAATTTAATGAAAATCATAATTTTTTTGTAACATTTATATGATTGTATGTATACTACACATAATTCTGTACATTTATGTTGAATTTCAGTATAATTGATCCATTAATAAAAGAGTTATGAAAAGAAATATTTTTGGAGTCGGTAATTTCGGAGTCGGGGTCTGAGTCGGAGTACACTTTTTAGTGACAACCCAAACAACCTTGACATTAACGATGCTGCAGTAGCGCTTCAACTGGCCCATTTTCCACAATTTTATCGATTGATTTTTCATGTAGTCTTCATTGATTTACTAGCACTGAAATCTTGTCATCGACAGCGTGCTTCACAAACAGGCTGCATTCATTTCTACCAAATTCTGGTACTAAGTTAATTGTGCTATTATCAAATATATGAGCGATAGAACTAGTGGAGGGAGCTCATTTCATTTCGCGGCATTCATGAATTTTTCTAAATACCACAAAATACATTCAATCAAACATTAGCTTCATATGGTTATCAGTACCTTCAGTATGCCTCCTGCAGTTTATAATTATAGATCCTTCATTTTCAAGAATTGTTTTTTTAAAGGTGTACATGGAAATTGCTGTAGTATCTGGAAATTGCTATTACACCCAAACTGGCCTTCACAATTTTGCCCACGGCCACATCGGCCTTCACAATTTTACCCAACAGGCATCTGAGCATTTCTATCCCAACATATGCCAACACACTCTTGGTCAGTATTCAGAATGTCAGTGATGACAAATAATGATCGTGGGGGCTGGCTTAACAGGATAATTCTGTAGGTCGCAGAATTTTGCAATTTGTACTTGTGGTATTTAGAGGCTTGTTTACATCCCACTTTTAAAGTGATGCAGTCAGGTTTAAATTGTACTGTGTACTGAGCTGAATTAACAGATTATGAACCTTTGAAATGTCTAACCAAAGTGACGTGTAGTATCCCATGGCCTTTGTTTTCTGCACGATTTTGAGTCAACAGCAGTCCCAATGTACAGTCTGTGCGACAGTAACGGGTCACAGACAGTAACGGGTCACGCTATGATGAGTCTTAAAAAAAACTCAACGTGAAGGAACATTTCCAACTAAAATTTCATTTGGGATTTGTGAAATAATATGTTGCCCATCCTCTTAGAAAGTTGCACGAGTTCACTGTTGTTTTTGTTGACAAAAGCGAACTTTAAGAAAAAAAGACTGAATTTTCCGCGGGAGAAAATTTCGATATGCGAAACTGTGAAAAAGTTTTCATCTCAACTATAGGAAGAAAAAAATATAGAGTGGGAATGTAAGAATTACTATTCCAACAGATTTGTCTAAGCTTTAAATTCATTAAAAAATAATTGGGATAAATATTGGACATCATGGTATATTTTTCCGTTTTCAGTGGCGAGCCGAGTTATCAATACCGGGTCAGACATTCGCAGCTAAGCCTAATCCTGTGTTGGTAGATTCCATAGTTGATCTATTTTTAGAAAGTTTACGACAAAACATAAAACTTCTAGCTTTGATTCGCTTCGTTTTTCACTTTTTCCTGTTGTAAAATTTGTGACTGGCGTCAGCTTGCAATATGAAATTGATGAAAAAAAAATGACTTTTTGTGTCCAAAAATACCTATAAGGTGAGAAAAATAGATCGTCAGTTGCTATCAAAGAGGGTGATTCTTTACTGACACACATGACGCGATACTGACCTAATTGCAATGGTCAAACAAACTCATTTTAGGAAATAAACAGAAGTTTTATCTTAAGATTCCCACTGCAATAATGAGTGTCAGATACTTGTCTGTCAATAACATGAAACAAAAATTATGATAACTTATTTTGTTGGAGAAAAATAAATGAAAATATGAAAGGTGACCCGTTACTGTCGCACAGACTGTAATTTAAAAAATTCTGAGCCTTGCCATTTAATCAAACACTGTTATCTGTAGTATTAACCAGAACTACAGTACACACGTCAAGTTTTTTGCTTTTTTTGCGACGTGTGATTGTTTCGTGATTTTTATGGTCGTGTACACACGCCGCTACACCGTGTCATTTCATTGTGTCAATAAACTTCTCTACTACCGAAGGACAGCAGCAAATTAATTAATTACGTAATCATGTGTCAACGTGTTCGCAGGCAGTGAACACGACTGTTGTGTACAACTACAAACATTATAACAAAAATTAAAATGACCATGCATCTGTTTCAGTCCAAAAAAAATTACAAAACCCTCTTGTTTTCTCCCCCTGCGAGGACGTGTTCCGCGTCGGTCATCACAGCGCTATGAAAGGTTTTATCCCCCCCAAAATATTAAACTTCTATGCCACTGTCAGTTCCATACATGTAAGTGAAGCTGTGTGCGCACACGGTTATTCCACTAATTATTCTCAGGAAAAAATAAAGAGTAAAAAAAATTAAGAGAAGTAAAAATGTTCTTTACGCAAACATACTGCAAGCACTAAATGTACACAGTTTAGATATGAATTGGTCGTAGAAATTCATCTATGAATAGGTCCTACATGTACATACTGTACCCGTGAATATGTACATGAATATTTTCAACAGGAGTTTATTAACTTGTAACAACGAAACAGAATGGGTATTTTCTTTCAGGTCGTACAGGCCAGTTATAGCGTAAATGGAATGGGAAAAATTAAATTATTCAAGCTGAAAAAAGCTTAAGATAGCCTACTTTTGATGGGATTCATCCCCCCCCCCCCCCCCCCCTACACCTCTCTAAAATAAATTAAACTGGTATGTTATCCACGATAGCTTCCTAGATTTGCTCCGTAAATCGCCCCCTCATAGCAGCAAATTAATTAATTACGTAATCGTGTGTCAACGTGTTTGCAGGCAGTGAACACGACTGTCGTGTACAACTACAAACATAATAACAAAAATTAAAATGACTATGCATCTGTTTCAGTCCAAAAAAAATTACAAAACCCTCTTGTTTTCTCCCCCTGCGAGGACGTGTTCCGCGTCGGTCATCACAGCGCTATGAAAGGTTTTATCCCCCCAAAATATTTAAATTCTATGCCACTATCAGTTCCATAAGTGAAGCTGTGTGCGCACACGATTATTCCACTAATTATTCTCAGGAAAAATAAAGAGTAAAAAAAATTAACAGAAGTAAAAATGTTCTTTACGCAAACATACTGCGAGCACTAAATGTACAGTGGGAAAAATTAAATTATTCAAGCTGAAAAAAGCTTAAGATAGCCTACTTTTGATGGGATTCATTCCCCCCCCCCCCCCCCCCCCTACACCTCTCTTCAATAAATTACACTGGTATGTTATCCATGATAGCTTCCTAGATTTGCTCCGTAAATCCCACCCACCCACCCTCCCCTCCCAACCCAGCCCAACATGATCTGCCAACATACATGTAATTATTCAAAACACACAGGCCAACCACCATCTACGAATGTTGGATGGTTGGCCTGTGTGTTTGAATAATTCTGTTGGCAGAATGGTCGAAAAAGCAGAGAAAAACTGACAAATCCTTTACAATATAAACTTAGAAATCGATTAAAAAGCATTTAGCATTTGATCGTCCACTTTCAACCAACTGGCGGCTTTTTTGGGTGAATTGATATTCTGATGCTGTGCATGCGACAGGTTAAATGAACAAGGGAAAGGACTGTGAACAATATAGAAAGTGTGTTTCAACCAGTAAAAACCATCCACGGTACACAGTGAGTGCTTAGATACAGAAACACCAACAGAGTGGAATTTCCACACAGGTACTAAATCATTTCATCGAAAAAAAAAAAAAAAAATTGTCTCAAAATCATAGCTTATGACCCTTATTGGAACAATATGATTGAGCTCATTCCAACAGTGGGCCACATGATATGGTTTTGTTGAAATTTTTTCGAGAAATAATATTTTTTCAAATGCTGAATTTGCATTTTACGCGGGCGGATGCAGGCGATTCATTGGATAAAGGGTTAATTATGTATGTTAATCAGTACTGAAGAGTATCATTCAAAGAATTACACCCAAACTGTCCTCTGGCCAAACCCTCTAGCAAGTTGACCCAGTCAGGCCACCAGTTCAACCCAAACCATCCTCCACAGTGGCTGTACCATCATCCAGCAATCTGACCGAAACCGGCCACAAATTCAACCAAAATCATCCACCACAGTGGCCGTACTGTCCTCCAGCAATCTGACCCAAATCCACTTCCAGAAAATGAGTAATTCTTATGGATAACACAGGGACTTTTGGAAAAATATACACTACTGCGCGAGCGACCGTTACATGAATATCCTAGGTCCGAGGTGAGACAAAAGTATTAAACCCACCCGATATTATGCGGACAATGAATGCAATAATTAAATTGGACAAGACATTTGGAGTGAAAGGGATTAACTCCAGAGAGCGTAATCTCGGCATTAATTGTGAAATAGATTAGACCAAATAAACTACTGCATGTTAATGTCACAGAACATCAGAATGATAACCAGTCATCAATAATTTTCCGAATCATATTTATGTACATGTACGTTTGTGTCGGAATGTTACAATTTGTCAGAATTTAAAAAAAATTCTTTCTGATTAAAAACGTAAATATTTTATGAGTATTGGTAAATGTCATTTCGTCGAATTGAGAATGTTGAGTTATACATATATTTCGACCACAAAATTGTGAGAGTCATGCAAAATACGACAATAAGTACATCCTTTTCGTTCAGGTGCCCTAGAAATTAATTACAGCTGTAATCTGTGTGACCGTGAATCACGGCGATTTTAATATCGTGTCGGACATTGGCTCGAAAAACAATCGCCAATATCAGTCGGTGACTTCTCTTAGATCTTCAGTGAAGATATCGTGGACCTGGGATATTCATGTAATGGTCACCTGCACAGTAGTGTACACTAAACATGTACTGGTTCGTGTGTTGCTAATTCATGATCATGAGTGATTTATATTATGGGCGTGTTAAGGAAATAATTGAAAGTGAGAGTGCATGATGTCCTGTTTGTTGATCTTCATTATGTGTACAGTGCATTAAAAATCTGAGTCCTATTAATCAAGAGTAATT
This sequence comes from Pictodentalium vernedei, assembly GCA_031216915.1. Taxonomy (NCBI): domain Eukaryota; kingdom Metazoa; phylum Mollusca; class Scaphopoda; order Dentaliida; family Dentaliidae; genus Pictodentalium; species Pictodentalium vernedei. Next base: position 26,082,434 of record CM062294.1, read on the forward strand.
AAGATCAGTCAACCTATAAATAGATTCTGTCAATCATTGACTGCAATGGAACTATTTCAGTCTCCATGGTAGTAAACAATCTAGTTATCCTTGTTGAGATGAGTGAGGAAATGTTATTTATTTACAGTACGCGCCAAGTGTATCCTGTCTCAAACACCCGACACGGTGGATGATTTTCTGAAAATCACCGGCCAACAACGTGTCACATGGTGTAATTTGACCAAATTAATCACCGTGTGCAACGGTGTTTAGGTGTGGAAAAGATTATCTCCTTCTTGGTAAATAACTGTGCAACGGTGATTCAGTGTAAAAAGGATTATTTCCTTCTTGGTAATATAATTAACTGGCTACCAATTGCGCTACTGCAAAAACGTGTGTTGAAATGGGGTTTGACAGACAGACTAAGCCTATTTAAATGTATGTTGATTCAAACTGGTGATGTCACATTGTGACGAAGAGATGTGCATTCAATTTTAGAAAAAATAAAAATTACCGCACACGTTATCTGCATGAAAACAATCGTACCAACAAGTCTATTTCATTTTCGTTCAATTCACTGGCCATAAAGGGATAATGGTTTCAAAACGCAACTGAATTCTGACCACAGATGTTTTCAGGAAATCTGCCAATGTCATGACCGATTTCGATCATGCAGTGATTCATTGATTTTTCAGCGGGATGAGTAAAAAATCCACCTTAAAATCTGTTCGACTTTCACACAAGTTTACAAAGAATATTTGGCGGTAATAATAATTAATAATATATATGGCAAAATCCACTTTTCAATCAGATGTCTATTTAAACAGAAAATTTCTTCATTCTCTTTAACTTTGCCGATTAAAAACAATATAACGTTGTGTTAACAAAGACCTCACCCCATTGCACGCCACGTCTGAGAAATTTGGTTCCTTGGAGAACTCGTACCAGTCGACGCCCCCCACACCCAACCCCACCTTCCTCCAAAGAACTCGGCTTGTGTTGAAGAAATTTGAAGCAGGTTGGTCTTATGAAAGAAATAGATGGATGGAGGTGGGGGGAGCATTTTCGGCCTACCGGGAGTCCCAAGACGTTTCAATTTTTCCTGGGACATTGTGTTCCCGATATTTTTGAAAACTCAACACGAAAACGTGCCGGGTAAAACACATAGGTCGAACTACCAGTGGAAGCCATTTCAGGCACCGATCATATTCTGAGAAACTAAAACTAAAGGCATTACAAGCTCCTAACATGCTGCCAGTTTACACCGTGCTTGAAATTTAATTCCCTCTTTTGAATGGTACAGGACAAGCTACAGACAGAGGAAGGTCTGTAAATAGGTACTGGTTAATTTTACATAATGTTTTCTACTTTGCAGCCGTTGTTTCCTACACCCCCCCACCCCCTCCCCCCACACCGAAAATGCCGGCATAGAAGTTATGGACAGAAAAACGACATGAACATAGTTATGCATCAATTGTCCCTCCCACCAACTCTCAATACCCCGTTTCACTTCTCCGCCCTCTATTGTGACATTCACCAAAACTCTGGCGATTGAGTGTCCTGAAGTTTCCAATTTGATAGAAAAAATACTTTCTACTTCATCGCCACAGTGTTGTCTTGAATGACTTGATGCCGTAATACACTTTGCTGCCATATGTCAGATGCCCAATCATGCCTCTATAGGTTCATGAATAAGTCATGGAAACCGCAACCAAAACACTGAATTTGTCTTGGTACTGCATACTCACCAGTGTAAGTTACAGGTGTGCATGAAGTTCGAAGACAATAAATTCTACAGTGTTGGATGGTTTTACAGGCAAGCAAGGCTGATTTTCAACAAATATACTGCAAGGAAATGGCGTAGCCGAGAAGGCTGGTTGGGGCAGGGTGTGGTAAAAAATGAAAACACATTATAACTGATTTATATATGAATTTGTTTGATGTATATTTGACACGTTTGATTGAAACGGGGGAGTCAGAAACAAAGGCATGCTTACAGGCAGTTGTGGGAGTCCGTTACATGACTTTTTGCGAAGAGAGAGTTAGGATGTCTCAAGAGCTAGTCTTGTGGCTGCATGTTTACCACTGCTCGTTTAGTGCGAGACATTCGGTGGGTCCGACATAGTGTGTATGTGGGGAGGGTGGTACCCCTCCAATACTCTTAGAGTATGCGGTCACGGCTCTCTGCACGCTGAGTATATGGGCAGAGAATTGTTATAGATTGTGGTCCATGTTTTGGACACTCATATGGGTGGACTTCCACCCGTGGAGTTATATAACTTTTCACTGCTTATGAAAATGGATTGCGCTCCATCAGCTGTAGGCTGAGCTTAGGTACGGATTACTTATTTAGCGCATGATACAGCGTGTTGTTTGTGGTTTTTGAGTAACTGCTGCGTGTGAGAATACGTGTTTCACTAATTGGGTGCAGTTCGAATATACTACGTGTACACTGTTTTATTCGTGAGATCGTATCAGTATTTGGTATGCGTGACGGTTGATGGCAATGGTGGAGGACCAAAGGTGGATGGCTTAGCTACCCGTTTCCTCCATTCACCCCTAGACCTTGCTCTAAGGCTCATCTATAATTGCATGCTATACTGTTGAATGCATGTGCTTTACATGATACGGCGCCGAGGCCGTCAGTGCTTCCAATACAATGATCTGGCCCTATTTTTAGCGTGTAAGGCCGTATCAGTGTCGGCGCGCAGTATTAAATATGGCCGTACCAAAAGGCTCATCAGCATTTGTGTGCTGTAGTGTTGGAGGTAATGTGTTTTCCAACTATTAGGCTGAGTACACTGCCTGAGTAATTAATTGTCGACATTTCAAAGGATATTGTCGATAGATTGAGAGCAAGTGTGCAGTGTACGCTATTATTTGTCAGTTCGTGCCCTTTATTTGCACTTAATTTGTGCTGAAAAATCATGTGGGTGGATTTCCACTCATTGGGATTATATAACCCTTTATTGCCATTAAGAACAGATTAGGCTGTATCAGATGTCAGCACCCTTATTTAAGGGTTATTTATTTGACTATTGGCTCCTTTATCGAGGAGCTTGGCTGCTTTGTCGACGAGCTTGATTGCGTAAGCGTAGCGTTTGGCTGTTTTATAGAAGAGCTTCGCTTATTCATAATTTGAACAGCTCACCTATCATATTTGGAAGAGTTTGATAGGTACCGGTATGAAGTCTATCATTCATACTATTTTATCGTTGTCAGAATGTTTGACCAGATAGGCTTGTGTATGTACAGTTGTGTTTTGCTAACCGACCACTATATTTTGTATTTTCTCATTCAGTTGGTTCCGTAGAAGTCACTTGGAATCAACATGGAGATGTTGCCTTTCTCATAGTCAGTCGGATGGTTTTTGACCTAGCTCCCCTTGAGCATTTGGACTGAAGGAGTCCGGGGGAGGCATGTTTCTATGTTTGTCCATTACTGTGTGAGGTGGACTTTTGTATTTGCTTCAGTGAGTTAGAACGTAGAGCCCCATGTTGTGGGAAAGGAAATCTCGTGGTATTTGCCCGGCAGAGCCGCTGGTATAACTATAGTTTCGACTGTAATGTCTTATCAAATAAACAAATACATAAGATTTCGTGTTTAGATTGTGTTTACATGGACCACTTGGTGTTATGTTGTGGTCAGTTATTATAGCGTGTATGCGCTTGAGAAATATTTCGACTGTTCTGCTGTCTGTAGTGACAAGCAGCTTGTTGAAGCTTTACTGAAGTGCGATTTTACACTACAGAGGGTGAGTGGTACTACAGAGCGTGGATTAGGCTCACTCAGTCATTATGTTTATATGTAAATTAGCCACCGTGTGCAACAGGCTGAAATTTGCGTTTTTCACTCATCACCGGGGCGGGTGTTTGAGATAGGATACACTTGGCACGTACTGTATACCAGAGAGAAAACTGGGATTGTTGAGGGTATTATAACACAAATTAGTAATTCACATTAATTTATCTTTTATTATGGTAATTAAAACAACTATGAACATTATCAAATATAGACTTTAGAAACATGACAGATAAATACAAGTTCAAGGAAAATAAAAATTAACTTCATCAGTATATCTAGAATAAATCAACTTATAGAA
>CM062294.1:26086614-26226884 GCA_031216915.1 Pictodentalium vernedei
AACAATTTGTGATGTTCATATAAATTATCATTACAGAACCTCACTTAACTGAGGGGCACTTGAGGCAGGGTTAAAGTTAAAAAGTTGCAAAATACGGTGTATCTTGATGTAATAGTTATATAATTCTTATTACTGTATTATATTAAGTTTTATGGGTGATAGTGTAACCGTCAGTTAATTCGTTCCACCGTATTATATCATATTTTTCTGTACAGTTGTATAACCGTTACAAATTTCACTTGACCGTACTATTTTAACTCCCTGAATCTGGTGGTATCTTCCATGCCAGGTCAATGGCAGCAATTAGAAGAGCCCATATTCATTATTTGGGGGTAGACCAATCAATATTTTCAACGTGCAGCCCTGAGGCTGCACGTTGAAAATATTGATTGGGCTTCACCACAAATTCACTGAGAAAGCCATCCTACTTAATGAAGTCATGGAGTATCGTGTTCCTGGGCCGGAAAGGCGGCCTTTCGGCTTCAAAATGTTAAGGTTTTATGAGTAGAAATCATTAAATATTCAGAAACCGTTAAATAATTCGTTCGATCGTGTTATATTAAATGTGTGTAGGCAATAGACAATAACTGATTCGTTGTAAGTAGGGTTATTATACATGATGAATATTTGAGAAGATTTTAGAATAATAAACTGGAGGGGTGTCATTTGTGTGCAAAGCACACTATAGTATATCCCCGCATTCGCATTTGTGATTATTGTCGGGGCCGAATCAAAAATCCAAACCTTTATGCACATCTGCAGACGCTATTGATTAACATGAACACACTTTTAGTGTTTTGAATTGAACCCCCTAGGAGTTTTTCTCTGGAAACCATTCTTCTAACGACAAAAATGGTGTCCCTTGCACCCCTCAGGGCCAAATAAAAAATCCAAAACCTTTATGCACATCTACAGACCCTATTGATTAACATGAACACACTTTCAGTGTTTCGAATTGAAACCCCTAGGAGTTTTTCTCTGGAAACAATTCCTCTAACGACAAAAATGGTGCCCCTTGCGCCCCTCGGGGGCCGAATCAAAAATCCAAAGCCTTTATGCACATCTGCAGACCCTATGAATGAACATGAACACACTTTCAATGTTTCGAATTGAAACCCCTAGGAGTTTTTCGCCGAAAACCATTCCTCTAACGACAAAAGTGGTGCCCCTTGCACCCCTCGGGGCCGAATCAAAAATCCAAAACCTTTATGCACATCTACAGACCCTATTGATTAACATGAACACACTTTTAATGTTTCGAATTGAAACCCCTAGGAGTTTTTCGCCGGAAACCATTCCTCTAACGACAAAACTGGTGCCACTTGCGCCCCCGAGGGCCGAATCAAAAATCCAAAACCTTTATGCACATCTACAGACCCTACGAATGAACATGAACACACTTTCAATGTTTCGAATTGAAACCCCTAAGAGTTTTTCGCCGGAAACCATTCCTCTAACGACATAAGTGGTGCCCCTTACGCCCCCGGGGCCAAATAAAAAATCCAAAACCTTTATGCACATCTACAGACCCTATGAATGAACATGAACACACTTTCAATGTTTCGAATTGAAACCCCTAGGAGTTTTTCGCTGGAAAACCATTCCCGGACGTACGGACGGACGGACGGACGGACGGACGGACCGGACGGACGGACGGACTGACGGACGGAGACGACCAATATATCCCCGCATTTTTTCAAATGCGGGGATAATTAACTATCGTGCATAACAAACGTTACCAATATTTTCATAGGTCATTGCCACAAGAGACTGTCATGTTGTACATCTACCAGCGTGCATAACAAACATTACCGATATTTACACAGGTCATTGCCACAAGAGACTGTCATGTTGTACATTTACCAGCGTGCATAACAAACGTTATCGACATTTACATAGGTCATTGGCTTGTGAGACTGTCATTTAGTACATTTACCAGCGTGCATAACAAACGTTACCAATAATTACATAGGCCATTGGCTTGAGAGATTATCATTGTACACATCTATTAGCGTGCATAGCAAACGTTAACCATATTTACATTGGTCATTGGCTTGTGAGACTGTCATTTAGTACATCTACCAGCATGCATAACAAACGTTACCGATATTTACGTAGGTCATTGGCATGTGAGACTGTCATTTAGTACATCTACCAGCATGCATAACAAACGCTACCGATATTTACGTAGGTCATTGGCATGTGAGACTGTCATTTAGTACATCTACCAGCATGCATAACAAACGTTACCGATATTTACGTAGGTCATTGGCATGTGAGACTGTCATTTAGTACATCTACCAACAGGCATAACAAACGTTACCGATATTAACATAGGTCATTGACTTGTGAGACTGTCATTTAGTACATCTACTAGCGTGCATAGCAAACGTTACCGATATTTACATAGGTCATTAACTTGTGAGACTCTCATTTAGTACATCTACTAGCGTGCATAGCAAACGTTACCGATATTTACATAGGTCATTACTTGTGAGACTCTCATTTAGTACATCTACTAGCGTGCATAGCAAACGTTACCGATATTTACATAGGTCATTAACTTGTGAGACTCTCATTTAGTACATCTACTAGCGTGCATAGCAAACGTTACCGATATTTACATAGGTCATTAACTTGTGAGACTCTCATTTAGTACATCTACTAGCGTGCATAGCAAACGTTACCGATATTTACATAGGTCAACGGCTTGTGAGATTGTCATTGAGTACATCTACCATCATGCATCTACAATATCGTGTCAGACCCTTGAGAGACTGTCATTGTACACATCTACTAGTGTGCATAACAAACGTTACCAGTAGTTACATAGATCATTGACTTGTGAGATTCTCCTCTGTACACCTACCAGCGTGTATAAAAAACGTTACCAATATTAACATATGTCATTGATTTGTGAAATTCCTGTTGTGACATCGACTAACGTGCATAAAAAGTTACCAATATTTAGATAGGCCATTGGTTTGTGAGGTTTCTCTTATGTATATGTACCTCTGAGTTTGTCATTGCGCGTATATCTTCGGAGTACATAACAAACGTTACAACTATTTACAAAGGTCATTGTGGTGTGAGAGTGTCGTTGTGTGTATATCTACAGTGTACATAGCAACGTTACCATTATTTACAAAGGCGTATCTTAGGCGTACGTTACTAGGTATGCACGAACTACTAGTTTGCGTATACGTCAAGACTCGTGTTTGAGATGTTATGGAGCAATTGTTTGAAACGTTTTCGGGAAAGACATTTGAATGGGGCTAAATAATTTCCGACAGTATTAGTTTGCAGACTGCATGCCGTGATACTATAACGCGACTATATATATTCCGACAGTATTAGCTAGCAGACCGCATGCCGTGATACTATACGGGACTAAAGAATTTCCGACAGTATTAGCTAGCAGACTGCATGCCGTGATACTATAACGGGACTATATAAATTCCGACAGTATTAGCTAGCAGACTGCATGCCGTGATACTATAACGGGACTATATAAACTCCGACAGTATTAGCTAGCAGACTGCATGTCGTGATACTATAACGGGACTTTATAAATTCCGACAGTATTAGCTAGTAGACTGCATGTCGTGATGATACTATAACGGGACTATATAAATTCCGACAGTATTAGCTAGCAGACTGCATGTCGTGATACTATAATGGGACTATATAAATTCCGACAGTATTAGCTAGCAGAGTGCATACCGTGATACTATAACGGGACTATATAAATTCTGAAAGTATTAGCTAGCAGACTGCATGCCGTGATACTATAACGAGACTCTATAAATTCCGACAGTATTAGCTAGCAGACTGCATGCCGTGATACTATAACGGGACTATATAAATTCCGAAAGTATTAGCTAGCAGACTGCATGTCGTGATACTATAACGGGACTATATAAATTCCGAAAGTATTAGCTAGCAGACTGCATGTCGTGATACTATAATGGGACTATATAAATTCCGACAGTATTAGCTAGCAGAGTGCATGCCGTGATACTATAATGGGACTATATAAATTCCAACAGTATTCGCTAGCAGACTGCATGCCGTGATACTATAACGGGACTATATAAATTCCGACAGTATTAGCCAGCAGACTGCATGCCGTGATACTATAATGGGACTATATAAATTCTGACAGTATTAGCTAGCAGAGTGCATGTCGTGATACTATAACGGGACTATATAAATTCCGACAATATTAGCTAGCAGACTGCATGCCGTGATACTATAACGGGACTATATAAATTCCGACAGTATTAGCTAGCAGACTGCATGCCGTGATACTATAACGGGACTATATAAATTCCGACAGTATTAGCTAGCAGACTGCATACCGTGATACTATAACGGGACTATATAATTTCCGACAGTATTAGCTAGCAGACTGCATGCCGTGATACTATAAACGGGACTATATAAATTCCGACAGTTTTCGCTAGCAGACTGCATGCCGTGATACTATAACGGGACTATATAAATTCCGACAGTATTAGCCAGCAGACTGCATGCCGTGATACTATAATGGGACTATATAAATTCTGACAGTATTAGCTAGCAGAGTGCATGTCGTGATACTATAACGGGACTATATAAATTCCGACAGTATTAGCTAGCAGACTGCATGCCGTGATACTATAACGGGACTATATAAATTCCGACAGTATTAGCTAGCAGACTGCATGCCGTGATACTATAACGGGACTATATAAATTCTGACAGTATTAGCTAGCAGACTGCATGTCGTGATACTATAACGGGACTATATAAATTCCGACAGTATTAGCTAGCAGACTGCATACCGTGATACTATAAACGGTACTATATAAATTCTGACAGTATTATCTAGCAGACTGCATGCCGTGATACTATAACGGGACTATATAAATTCCGACAGTATTAGCTAGCAGAGTGCATACCGTGATACTATAACGGGACTATATAAATTCCGACAGTATTAGCTAGCAGACTGCATGCCGTGATACTATAACGGGACTATATAAATTCCGACAGTATTCGCTAGCAGACTGCATACCGTGATACTATAACGGGACTATATAAATTCCGACAGTATTAGCTAGTAGACTGCATGTCGTGATACTATAACGGGACTATATAAATTCCGACAGTATAAGCTAGCAGACTGCATGCCGTGATACTATAACGGGACTCTATAAATTCCGACAGTATTAGCTAACAGAGTGCATACCTTGATACTATAACGGGACTATATAAATTCCGACAGTATTAGCTAGCAGAGTGCATACCGTGATACTATAACGGGACTATATAAATTCCGACAGTATTAGCTAATAGACTGCATGTCGTGATACTATAACGGGACTATATAAATTCCGACAGTATTAGCTAGCAGGGTGCATACCGTGATACTATAACGGGACTATATAAATTCCGACAGTATTAGCTAGCAGGGTGCATACCGTGATACTATAACGGGACTATATAAATTCCGACAGTATTAGATAGCAGACTGCATGCCGTGATACTATAACGGGACTATATAAATTCCGACAGTATTCGCTAGCAGACTGCATGCCGTGATACTGTAACGGGACTATATAAATTCCGACAGTATTACCTAGCAGACTGCATGTCGTGATACTATAACGGGACTATATAAATTCCGACAGTATTAGATAGCAGACTGCATGCCGTGATACTATAACGGGACAATATAAATTCCGGCAATATTAGCTAGCAGACTGCATGCCGTGATGCTATAACGGGACTATATAAATTCCGACAGTATTAGCTAGCAGACTGCATACCGTGATACTATAACGGGACTATATAAATTCCGACAGTATTAGCTAGCAGAGTGCATACCGTGATACTATAACGGGACTATATAAATTCCGACAGTATTAGCTAGCAGACTGCATACCGTGATACTATAACGGGACTATATAAATTCCGACAGTATTAGCTAGCAGACTGCATGCCGTGATACTATAACGGGACTATATAAATTCCGACAGTATTAGCTAGCAGACTGCATACCGTGATACTATAACGGGACTATATAAATTCCGACAGTATTAGCTGGCAGACTGCATACCGTGATACTATAACGGGACTATATAAATTCCGACAGTATTAGCTAGCAGAGTGCACGGCGTGATACTATAACGAGACTCTATAAATTCCGACAGTATTAGCTAGCAGAGTGCATGTCGTGATACTATAACGGGACTATATAAATTCCGACAGTATTAGCTAGTAGACTAAATGCCGTGATACTATAACGGGACTATATAAATTCCGACAGTATTAGCTAGCAGAGTGCATGTCGTGATACTATAACATCACTGCTTCAAGTTAGAATTTTATGGTTCCGTCCACCACCACCTCCGCTGCCACTCAACATCACCATCATGTCCACCTACTGTATCGCAGAAATAGTCGTCTGTACTACGAGATCATATCAACAATTAATAATAACCAGGAAGGATCTTGGTTTATACTGTTCGTAAAATGTGAAATAATATCACTTTCCTCTCTGGTGGTTTCCGAAATGACAAGAGGAACGACACGCCTCGAGCGTTGACCATAGTTGCGCTTTGTGCGCCCCACCAGAATGACCGCTCAACACGCAGCGATGGCTGACGCGGGATGCGATTTTTTTTATTGGGGGGGGGGGGGGGGGGGGGGGGGGGGGGGGGGGGGTGGGGCGAAAGGGGATGCCACCTTCTCGAAGTGAGTGGAGAGCTCAACCTCCGTGAATGGTTTTAAATTTAGTACCCAAAATTTCCATGGAAATGGGAGGGATTGCACTAGTTATATACAACATAAAATGGGTTTAGTGTAGCTAGCAAGGGAAGTGAGTGTTCGCTGTGTTGGAATTTCGTGAAGATCAAGACATTCCACGCCTCGAAAATGTAGGGAAACAATGATCTCCACTTAGACAAAGGTTTGGCAACAGCGTTTCTTCGCGCAGGAGCGTGGCGGCAGGGGTGTGTGGGGTGTGTCACCCCCACTCCCACAATCCTGGCCAAAATTTCCTATAGCTGGAAATTCGGAGGGCAAGTCATGAGTAGTTGGAAATTACATCTATTTCGATTTTAGTGCTTCCTTGGCGATGCTGATGTCTCCTTTACTTCCCAAATTTCAACTCGGTTTCAAATCGGCAAAAATTCCAGCTGTTACTATTTACAACTACAGTGTACGTAATATCGAGCTTCGTAAGTGCGCTTGTCAATCGGTATTAGATTTCTATAGTACGTTTACTTATTGTAATAAAAAAATCCCTTGAAATGCACTTCAAGAAAATCACATCCTGTAAAACCTTATCCTGAGTTAATTCCATTATTCACAGTTACAAAATAATGAAACATCAAAAATTTATCATTCCTGATAAAGATCTCATTTAATGTCAGGTGAGTGTGAATTGCTCAACGTTCTCAGCTTGAGCATTTGTTTAGCACATATTCAATTCCCAGAATAATACTCATAACCTGATAATTCTATCATAAATGTGTTGGCATTTCAGTCTCTAGAATAATTTTTATGCCGCCTTTCGTGGCTTCATTTTCAAAACTTTTCTCGGTAGTGAATTTCCAATTAGGGGTGGGACCGGGAGGGGTTCCCCCTCCAGGTCCCTCCCCTAGTTGGAAATTCGCTACCCCCCCCCCCCCACACTCGGAAACCTATAGGCACGCCCCTGCCTCCGCATTCCCTCGTGAAAGCACCATTGATTCCTATTTTCTAATACTAGAATGTTTTATATTTTATCATGTCAGACCTTTGGTATTTAGTAAATTAACTGTGAATAGATCAATATCCAACAGGAAATATAAATGACTGAACTGAACAAAGTGAGACCTTAATAATCCCAAGTCAGCAATGAAGAAAAGGTCGCACGTTTGATGTTAACTCGTGTAATAAAGCCCGCGTGAGTTGTTAAATGTTAATCGAAATAATGCGACCAGAATGGCATGGATATGAAGGAACGTGAACACAGGTTGAGTGCAAATAAGATTTGGATTTTTATAGTTCGAGAAGACTTTATTTCCTCACATCATCTTTTTTATTATTAGGGTTTAACGACACATTAGCAGCCAGGGTCATATCATGTCGGTGACAGTTTTACGGGTGGGGGGAGCCGGAGGACCCGTAGAGAACCACCGAGCAACGACGAGCAGCTGTCAGCTCTCCAACATCGTAACTCTGAACTCTGTATCGCGGTACAGGCAGGGTTAGATTGGTTGAAGACATGCGCACCGTCGACGTTCAGTACGTTTTAGTACACAGCATCATCGTGCCCCCATGTAGGCAATCGGGGTTAAGTGCCTTGCCCAAGGACACAACGCGGGAGCACGAATCAGCCGCTGAAATGGCCATCCATCCAACCACAAACCGCGCTCGACGTTGCTTAACTTCGATAATCTGACGAGAACTGTGTTACTGCGATACCACCGCGCCACTCCTCATATCATCAACATATATTTAACCCTTTACCCAACGTAACGGCCAAAACCGTTCAGCGCTATTCTTAAAAATCGCCAGTTAATTTTCATTCTTTTTTTCATTTTTTGTCTCAAAAACATAGGTTATGATCCCTCATTGGAACGAGCTCGTCGAGCTCGTTCCAATGAGGGGTCATAACCTATGTTTTTGAGACAAAAAATGAAAAAAATTAGTTGTTCAAGAGTTTTTTTTGCAAGTGTCGTCTGCTTTTCATGTTAAGGGTTAAAATTATGGTGAAAGAACAACAACTCCTTGAGAATTTTCAGCCTGTGGGCGACCGAATTTAACCCTTGTATAAAAAAAAACTCTTAGTATAACGGGGATAACCGGGTTCAACCCTGTGGGCTATGAGAGCTTTCAGCCTGTAACGACGGGGTTGAATCCTGCACCATGACAATTTTTTAGCCTGAGGACCGCCGGGTTTAAGCCTAGACTATGAGAACGTTTAAACAGTGGAGATTAGGTTCAACCCTTTATATTGTGAGAACTCGTAGCCTGTTGGCGCAAGTTCAAGGCCTGATTCAACTTTGTGGACTGTGAGAATTTGTGGCCTGTGAACTGCCGGGTCCTACCGTGTGGACTTTGAGAATGTGTCGCCTATGAACATTGAATGCCTTCCATGTGAACTATGATAATCTTTAGCCTGTGGACGACTGACTTCAACTTTGTGGAGTATGATAATCTTTAGCCTGTGGACGACCGACTTCAACTTTGTGGAGTATGATAATATTTAGCCTGTGAACGGTGGATTTATACCCTGTAGACTATCACCAGGTGACCGTATAGTAGTGTCTCGTGTGCTTGTATTCGGGGAACCGATATTTTCGCCGAGAGAAAAATCTACTCGACATTGTTCATTGTTAATCCAGCCTCAGCTATGCTGCATCACGTTGTTCTAAAAATAATTTCTGGTGATGGGGGTTATGGTTGCAGCAAAATTGGTCAAAGCCTCCCCTGTTAATCCTTGATAGATGGTCATCTGCACTGCTTTTGGTAAAAGAAAATGCTGTAAGGCAAAGAAACCTTTCCTGTACCCACATCAAGAGAAAAAAACTAACTGCATTGCGCTTTGTTATGAATAGCGTGAGGTAAACACAACCTTCCTCACCAGACAGACGTTTAGTTACTTTATAACTCCGACCATACAGACCTTGTCCATTCTTGAATGTCTGTTCTACTTTCTTTTTTAATGACAACCGCCTCGTATGGGTATCTATTTCGCGATCAGAAAGGCGAGCAATGAGAGCAGACTCGGCAAAATTCCTACTGAGATAATGAGGCAGATACATCTAAACGTACATACACATGTCGTAACACCAGTCACAAAGGCCTATTTATGATGGTCACCATTAAGAAAGGTAACCAGAGGTGGGTGATTTTAACGTTAATGTTGATGTTCTTACTAAGATTTGGAAGGGGCAAAGATTTTTTTAAGTGCGCATCGATAGATCGAGATCCGCGGAGTGACATTTATTTATTGGTGCTTAAAGTCGCATCACCAACTAAAGTTATATCGTGGCGAGGACTGAGTGACAAAAAACACCTCAAAGTAAAAATGTAAAATGGGGTGTGGTGAGTGCACTGAGTTCAATATAAGTGGATTGCTGGAAAGTCAGGGAAGAACGTCTTCACTTAGCCCCCCCCCCCTCCCCACACCCTCCCCCCCCCAAAAAAAATGGCGTCAAGTCAATTAACGCGATAACTCCTCCCAATCCATGACGTTTGATGAGGTGAAATCTGTTACGCTGTGACTGTAGTCACAGCGTAAAAGCTTTCACTTCATCAAACGTCATAGTGTTTACCTAGCACGAAAACTAATAATACTGTATCAGCCTTCCAATCTCGGCAATTATTTTCTGTTAAAAATATTGGACACAGCGAAGCTTCGAGATTCGGTTCGATTTCGAACCTTAAGTTCATTCGAAATCTGCTGCCCAATTCGTTTCCTTTCGAATCTCTTTTATAGGAATATAGCTTGGTATCAGTCAGCTTCATCGTCTCACAAAACGTATTGTTCGGGTTGAATTCGTAGATAAATAATGATGAAATAAAAGATTAAATGTAACTTCAGCTACATTAACACAAATAACCTCTGCACTAGTGTCAACAACCATGACAATTTCAACATCTTTGGTCCCTACCACTGTTGAATGCAAAGTTCAAGTGTCCAAGCAATGTCGACGATGAACTATAATCGTCAGAGGATAAAATTCCATCAACATGATCAAGGCACGTTCTACGAAGACATGCCAATAATATTTATTTATTTATTTATTTATTTATTTATTTATTTATTTATTTATTTATTTATTTATTGGTGTTTAAGGTCACATAATTATGCACAATGGCTAATAACGACCGTGACAGTTTTACGGGTGGAAGAAGCCGGAGAACCACCGAACAACGACGAGCAGCTGTCAGCTCCCCAACATCGTAACTCCGCTCTGCAGCACAGGCAGGGTTAGATTGGTTGAAGACATGCGTACTATCGGCGTGCAGTACGCCTTAGTACACGGCGTCATCGTGCCCCCATATGGACAATCGGGGTTAAGTGCCTTGTCCAAGGACACAACGCGGGAGTCCGAATCGATCGCTCAGACGATCACCCATTCGAGGATTAACCGGGCTCCACGTTGCTTAACTTCGGTGATGTGATCTGACGAGAACCGGTTACCGCAAGGCCACCGCGCAAGGCATGCCTTGATGCTGTAGTTGGATTATTTTATCGGTCGGGACTTAAGCCACAACAGTGGACACAAATCAGGTTAATAGCACCACAACACCCATCGGTCAGCTTCAAAACGCCACTGATTCGATTCCAGGTTCGACTCTAATCGAAAATGTGTGATTAACGGGGCCTAACAATAACATTTGTATTGACTTGAAAAATGTACATATCACCAATATATTGATTGTTCACGTCTATCAAAATATATTATTTATTAAAAATGTCAACCATCTTTCCTCCCTTCCCCCACCGAGGAGTTAGCGGAGTTATGTGAGCTCACTGATGCCCCAGAACTTTCTCCAGTCCAGTCATCATTGTTTATCACGGAATATGAAAGCGAACTGGCCATCCCTGACTGGCCTGCCCATTTCACTGATTCCCATGTAGGTGTCCTTATTTGGTTTGCTGTCACTACCAACAATACAGTCTACCTATTCATACCCCCATGTTTCTCCCACCGTTCAAATGGTGTTTTCATCCATAGTATCATACTTAATACTGTTCAGTTATAAAACAGGGACCCATGTGCTGGCGCAGGTTGTTTGCGTGCATACGTGAATGTGCGTGTGTATGTGGGGCGCGTGTATGTACCTCTGGTGTTCTACGCATGCCTTGGGTCCCTTGTGTCTAAACGCCAAAGCTGCCTAAATGTAACCTTAATGAAATGTCATCATGGAAAAAGCCTCACATAAGCTTGAAGCTTGTTGCTGAATCCATTTCCTCTTGTGTCTATTGTTATGTAAGCTATACTTGTATTTTCTTTCTATATCTAGATACTACGGAAATAAATACTGTTTAAACTATATTATTTAACCCTTTGAACTCTAGTGGTATCTTCCATGCCAGTTCAATGGCAGCATTTAGAACAGTCCATATTCGTTATTTGTGGGTAGACCATTCAATATTCTCAATGTGCAGCCTCCGGGCTGCACGTTGAAAATATTGAATGGTCTACCACACACATTTACTGAACATCCCTCCTGTATAATGTCGTTATGAGATATCAAGTTCCTTGCCGGAAAAGCGGCCGCTCGGTTTCAAAGGGTTTAAAAAAAGGATCGGCGATTACGAGGCATCAGGAACTTGAAAACCTTGAGAATTTTTTTTTTTTTTTTATTTTTCTTTTTCTTTTTTGTGGGGGCGGGGGGGGGGGGGTTGTTTGACCATTTGTCTTTTTTGTCTCCATTGAGCGTTCAGCAATCACGTTGTACAGAGTTCGGTGGGTAGGCGAGAGAGGGTGCGAGTGGGCGAGAGAGGGTGCTATGAATTCCCTAAATGCGGTTTGAATTGTTTTAAAGCTTCATATTTTGTGGATCTGGAGTGTTGCTTCGACTGTCACCGAATTTGAAACTGGAGTGGCGTGATCTGTAGATGCTAGCGCCTTCAGCGGCGAGTATGAATGATACAAGCACGAGGTGGTGCGGGAGCATGCTCCTTCGGAAAAAAGTATCAATGTATCAAATAGATTTCTAGCGATTTTTTCTTTTTGAGGAGGGAGGGGGTGGGGTGAGGGGGGGGGGGGGGGGGGGCTCATTTGCCATCTCTTTCTTGAAAACGTGTACAGTTTCATGACACTATATCAGTAATGATAACTCATAAAATCCAAGACAGCCACACATAGAAAGCCCAGTTCTACCAGCTTAGCTTGTTCGTTAATGTTTAACCCTTTACCCAACGAATCGCCCGCATCCGCCCGCGTAATCTACAAATTCAGCAGCTGAAAAAATACTATTTTTCAAAAAAATTCAACACAACCATATCATGTCACCCCTCTTTGGAACGAGCTCGTCGAGCTCGTTCCAAAGAGGGGTCACATGATATTGTTTTGTTGATTTTTTTTGAAAACATTTAAAAAATGATATTTAAAATAATTAATTTTGAAATCGTTTGCGTTGGGTAAAGGGTTAAAGACTCCCGCATATGCATACATACAACTGTTAGAGATTTTTTTGTTGGTAGTGGAGAATTTAGACAGCCATTGAATCACATCGACTTTGAAATGAAAACGTTAATAATAATATCTGCAGCTGAGAAATTTGAGCCCTCAAATACATTGATAATAGACTCTGGAAACTAACCAGAGAAACTCTCAGTCAGATCTACTATTCATGCTGTTGAATATGTTTCGATACATCATTGTGTTGAGGTCAACAATTTTTCGGGCTATAATCTGAATACTTCGAGCGACAGTCTTAAATCCTGGGCCTAGCTTACTGTCAACCGAAACACTGAAAACTGTTTGTCTTACAATGAGAACTAGCTGCCCGGATTTGCTTGCACAAAGTCGAAAAATGTTAAACAGGTGTGGTCGGCGACTGCGCTTTGTTTTTCCAGTTTTGGCCTTGAGGTGTTTTGTTCTAGAAAGGGACGTTTCAGTCTCCAAGATATGGAAAACGTCACATTCCAGACCCAAAATGCACAAAGACCGAAACGGCCAGAACTAGATTTGTTTTCCCTTTCGGCTTATCGCTTACCAGTACGTTCTGTTTGTTGTGGTCAGAAATCGATTTCATCTTTCTTGGGGCTTTTGGTCATTCTGGCCGTTATGTTTCTTCTGGACAGAAATCTACTTGGCCTCCATTGGGCTTTTCTGACCTTTGTCTTTGTTGTGCCACAGAATTGATTGATCTCCCTTTGGTTGTTTGGTTATTCGGTCCTGTCTTTTTGTATGTTTTCAATACAAGCAGCTTTATTTCCGCACCCCGCCCCACCCTCAACTTTTCATGGTTGGTTTTTATCTGGGGAATATAACGATTATGAGGACACTAGTAATTATTATTTGTCACATTTGACATCGATGTCTCACAACTAAATGTACAGCATATCTACCTCATTCCTTATCAAATCCCCTCACAACTAAATGTACAGCATATCTACCTCATTCCTTATCAAATCCCCTCACAACTAAATGTACAGCATATCTACCTCATTCCTTATCAAATCCCCTCACAACTAAATGTACAGCATATCTACCTCATTCCTTATCAAATCCCCTCACAACTAAATGTACAGCATATCTACCTCATTCCTTATCAAATCCCCTCACAACTAAATGTACAGCATATCTACCTCATTCCTTATCAAATCCCCTCACAACTAAATGTACAGCATATCTACCTCATTCCTTATCAAATCCCCTCACAACTAAATGTACAGCATATCTACCTCATTCCTTATCAAATCCCCTCACAACTAAATGTACAGCATATCTACCTCATTCCTTATCAAATCCCCTCACAACTAAATGTACAGCATATCTACCTCATTCCTTATCAAATCCCCTCACAACTAAATGTACAGCATATCTACCTCATTCCTTATCAAATCCCCTCACAACTAAATGTACAGCATATCTACCTCATTCCTTATCAAATCCCCTCACAACTAAATGTACAGCATATCTACCTCATTCCTTATCAAATCCCCTCACAACTAAATGCACAGCATATCGACCTCATTCCTTATCAAAGCCCCAACTGATGCAATAAACTCAATCGTAGCACAAACATAAGCATAATCGACCTCATTCCTTATCAAAGCCCCAACTGGTGCAGTGAACTCAATCGTAGCACAAACATAAGTCACAACATTGTACTCATTGACGACACCACCTACATAGAGTAATTATTTTATAAAACTATTATCCTTATTACCGACATCTCATACACAAGGAAATTATCTTTTGTACTATTATCATCATTGGCGACACCTCCTACATCGACCAATCCTACTATTATCCTTCTCAGCGACACCTGTTACACAGGCAAAAGTATTATATTAAACTTTTATTTTTATTTTCGACATCTCCTATACAGACAAAATTATCATATTGAACGATTATCCTCATTAGCGATACCTCCAACACAGACAAAATTATCTTATTGAACTATTATCCTCATTAGCGATACCTCCAACACAGACAAAATTATTTTATTGAACTATTATCCTCATTGGCGATACCTGCAACACGGACAAAATTATCTTATTGAACTATTATACTCATTAGCGACATCTGCGACACAGACAAAATTATCTTATTGAACTATTATCCTCATTAGCGACACCTGCGTCACAGACAAAATTACCTTATTGAACTATTATACTCATTATCGACACCTGCGTCACCGACAAAATTACCTTATTGCACTATTACACTCATTAGCGACACCTGCGTCACAGACAAAATTACCTTATTGAACTATTATCCTCATTAGCGACACCTGCGTCACAGACAAAATTACCTTATTGAACTATTATCCTCATTAGCGACACCTGCATCACAGACAAAATTACCTTATTGAACTATTGCACTCATTAGCGACACCTGCGTCACAGACAAAATTACCTTATTGAACTATTGCACTCATTAGCGACACCTGCGTCACAGACAAAATTACCTTATTGAACTATTACACTCATTAGCGACACCTGCGTCACAGACAAAATTACCTTATTGAACTTTTATCCTCATTAGCGACACCTGCGTCACAGACAAAATCATCTTATTGAACTATTATCCTCATTAGCGACACCTGCGACACGGAAAAAATTATCTTATTGAACTATTATCCTCATTAGCGACACCTGCGTCACAGACAAAATTACCTTATTGAACTATTACACTCATTAGCGACACCTGCGTCACAGACAAAATTACCTTATTGAACTATTATCCTCATTAGCGACACCTGCGTCACAGACAAAATTATCTTATTGAACTATTATCCTCATTAGCGACACATGCGACACGGACAAAATTATCTTATTGAAGTATTATCCTCATTAGCAACACCTGCAACACGGACAAAATTATCTTATTGAAGTATTATCCTCATTAGCGACACCTCCAACACAGACAAAATTATCTTATTGAACTATTATCCTCATTAGCGACACCTGCGTCACAGACAAAATTATCTTATTGAACTATTATCCTCATTAGCGACACTTCCAACACAGAAAAAATTATCTTATTGAACTGTTATCCTCATTAGCGACAGTTGCTACACCGGCTAATTAGTTTATTGAACCATTTTCCTTTTTGGTTATACCTCCTGCACAGGCAATACTGTAAACATGCAGGTTCATTTTTGTGCCTGGCGCACTGTCCCAGTTTCACATTCCTCCATATCAATTTGGTGTTTAAAAGTGTGGTTGGGATGTGTTAAACGCAATCGTCTGGTGGCACGGTGAGCTGAACATTAGTGAAATGTATGCTTGAGAAAGTTTTCCAGACAGGAAAGCCGTAGGCAAAACCACATTTAATTGTCTAGCTAACCGATAGTTATGAAAAATTAATAATGTTTCTGACGTCTTCTGGACTTCATCTGGAATGTTGGTGTTATTTGCCAAATTGATTAATATTAGTAGCATTACGATACTTGTTAACCCTTTAATAACTATTTTTTTTATTTTTTGTCTCAAAAAATAGATTATGACCCCTCATTGGAACGAGCTCGACGAGCTCGTTCCAAAGAGGGATAATAACCTATGTTTTTGAGACAAAAAATAAAATATAATGAAAATTAATTAACGATTTTTGATAATAGCGCTGGCCGGTTTTTTTCCATTAGGTTGGGTAAAGGGTTAAGTGATGGAACTGAAAGGCATACTATAATAAACACGCTGTCACACACCCACACACACTGCGATCCGTGTAGCTTGATGGAACACATGGACATACGATAGTAAACACATACATACACATCCTCACCGCACCGAAACATCCCCAAAATAACCAGATACTTATATCACAATGGAATATAAGGTAGCTATCACACCTGGCTATGAAATTTTTTTACTTCAACAGCACTACGGAGCACGCCTTGATCTGGTCTCGAAAAATCTGTAAAAAACAATTTAAGTTGACAGACAGACAGACAAGATAGTTTCGGCCTATGTGTTTTACATTTCGGAACCATGGTGGGGGAAAACAAACTCCCAGTCACGTTATAACTCTACTACTCCAGAATGAAAAACAAAAAAAAAATAAAAAACAAAAAAAAAAACAGAAATGAAAAAGGCAAAGCACTTATACCTCTTCTTTTCCTTCAAATTCACACCCTTCTCGCAAAGTTAAAGTTACTGCCTCAATTCACAAATATATGCGGTCTATATTCTGACTGAGGATGCACGCAAAGTGAGTAACGCTGTCCCTCCTCGTGTTTGGCCTCTACTTCATTCTCCTCCACTCGGCCTCTCTTTTGTAACTCTCCAAGTTCTCTCACTAGCGCTCCTCCCTCTTTTATTTCTTGTGTTTTTTTCTTCTCCTTCTATTTGAACTTCCTCTTGCATCTACTTCTTCTGTTTCCGGCGTGGTTCAACCGGGAATATCCTACCTTCAGCAAGTCAAATCAGCGAACCGCAACTCGGACAGCTCATTTAACCCTTTACCCAACGTGACGGCTAAAACCGGCTAGCGCTATTCTCAAAAATCGCCAATTAATTTTCATTATTTTTTCATTTTTTGTCTCAAAAACATAGGTTATGACCCCTCGTTGGAACGAGCTCGTGGATGGACAGTTGAATGTTTTGTTCTGAACCCAAACTGGTACTTACATAAGATTTTATGTTTGTCTGTGAAATCCACTAGCCTTTTATACATTAACTTTTCAAGTATTTTTGAGAACGTAGGGAGAATACTAATGGGGCGATAGTTATTAAACATTTGAGAGTTACCAGACTTGAAGACTGTTATGACTTTGGCTATTTTCATTTTGGTTGGCACATGACCGGATGAAAATGAAGTGTTGATGATGTGTGTTAATGGGCTGGCGATCTCACAAGCGACGGCTTTCAAAAGTTTTGTAGACATTTCATCTCGATCTCTTGTTGGTTTTGAAGACAATTTGGAAATACTATAGATAACCTCCTGTGTATTCGTTGGCGTTACAAATAATGAGTTTCCATTATTGTGCTTCATATAATGTGAAAAGTGAATATTTGTGTCGGGCACTTGGTCACCTACTGATTTCCCAATATTCGCAAAGAATGCATTGAACTTGTCAGCAATTTGTTTGGGGTCGTTTAAAGTAATATTGTTATCGACAAAGGTATTTGGGGGGCTCAGTTTTTCGATCCAATTTATTAATGGCTTTACGTAATATTTGCCATGTTTTTTTTGAGGTTGTGTTTATTATCTAACAAGATATTATGATAGTAGTCTGACTTGCTTGCTCGTTTGGCACGATTGAAGATGTGACAGAACTGTTTGTAGTTCGCGATATTTTGGGTTGTTGGAGATTTCATTTTTTTCCTGTACAGCTTTTGTTTGTGTAGGGAAGACTCTAATAATCCGGCCGTCATCCAGGGCTCGCGTCTAATATATTTAGAATGTACTGATTGTACTTCTAATGGGAAGGCTTCATTAAATGCTTTGTAAAATGTATCGATGAACAAGTCGTATGCTAGGGTGACATCGGATGTGTCGAAAACGTCGGAAAAATCACTACCTGATAGGAGCCTCTTGAAGTGGTCAATATTTTCTTTCTTGAAGGAGCGGTTATGACTTTGTATTGGGCGTGCATTTTGTTTTTCCAAGTTACCAATGCAGAACGTTGCAAAGTGATCACTGATATCCGAAATGACAATCCCTGATACGTGTGTAGTGGAGTCATTACTAAAGATATGATGAATAAGAGTTGCAGAAGTTTCGGTAACTCTCGTCGGCTTAGTGATGAGGGGCAAGAAGCCTGAGCTAAATATAGAGTCAATAAAAAGTTCAGTTTTGTTGTGACTAGCGAAGTTGAATAGGTCAATACTGAAATCGCCCATAAGGTAGGCTTTTTTTATTCTCCAGGTTGATTTTATTCAATAGTTCGGACATTGTGGACAAGAAAAGGTCAAGGTCAGCTTTTGGTGCGATGTTGGGTCTATAAATGATTCCAATAATGCATTTCTTTTTAGAGGTTGTTTCGATGAAAAGAGATTCAAATACGTGAGATATGAAAATTGACAAATCACTTCGTTGTTTGAAGCTAATGTTGTCATTAATAAATAATCCAACACCCCCTCTGCCATCATCATCTGTTGGTCGTGTTTGATGAATTAAAGGGTGATAGCCTTCGAGTTCAAAACATATATCTTTTTTTACTTCAAATATTTCAGTAAGCCCCACAACATCAAATATATTTTTCCTAGGGTACATGTCACATAAAAGATTTTGAATGTTCTCAAAGTTAGCATTCAAACTTCGGCAGTTCAAATTAAAAAGTGAGAATGACTTGGTTTTTTCTGGTATTTGCTTGCTAAAATCTTCTGGTATATAATACTTACAGCTCGAATTGTCAATAGTGTAGGGTGGGTCAGTGTCACTACCATCTATACCCAGTGAAGTGTTGAACTTGGATATGAAGTCATGAGCGTCAGAATTCTGAATCTCATCAAATGGAATATTATTAGCCATAGTCCACGATCAAGTAAAATTTACAAAAGAAGTCGAGCACTTGCGAGAACGCACTGATGCCAAAGAAGTATGTCCGGGGACAAGAAGTCATAGAATGACGGGAATACCCTTTAAAGGATATGGCCCAACGTATAAGACAAGTAGAGAAACCAGACGTTAAAAGACACCATACTCAAATTCCTTCGTGTAGACACGCTCACTTGTACCCACACAAATGCGGGTAGTCACACACGCAAGCAAGCACACACCTACGCACTTAGTGTACATCCTGCCCGCAAATACAGGGTGGTTGGAAGCATATACCCGAGGGTATATATATGCCTGAATATCAATGGGCATGCAGTCGCATACCCATGATGTGGATTCATTTAGTGGGTAGCTCTGCAATATTGAATCTCTGACGAGGTAGTCAGATTGCATGTATCTTACATTTTGACTATGGTCGCCGAATGGAGGAAAGGGATGGGGTGAGGTACACATGTCTTTTCGGTTTCAAATTAGATACCAAATCTGCGTGCGTGCCAAATTTGCGTGTTGTGCGCGTTTTCGTACATACAAAACAGTCGCCGCGGATCGACGTCAATCCGGGGGATTCATCTAATGGGTAGCCACACAATATCACTCCTGTGATGGACAGGGTGACAGAAGACTTTCTGTGTATCTGTTGACTATGGTTGTCGGGGAGGTGAAGGGTAGGTGCACATTGTCGCGTGGGAACCACAAGACTCTATTTTCCACTGGAAGATAGAACCCTATGGTTCCCATGCGACGATATGTTGGCCCACTTTCAAATTAGTTATCTAATGTCCGTGTTGCGCTCACACCGGCCTCAATCCAGGTGGATTCATCTAATGGGTTGTCACGCAATATCAATCCTGTGATGGGCAGGATGATAGAAGACTTGCAGTGTATCTGTTGACTATGGTCGTCGGGGAGGCGAAGGGTAAGAAAAAACAACAACGGCCTCTTTCGGGGACCACCCATAGTTGGTTAATTGTGTCTACCAATACCCAGAAATTACAAAAACCACAAACAACAAATTACAAAACTAACGGTAGTTTTGATAACTGTTCAAACATACCAATTGCCTTTATAATCACACTTGCTAAGATTGAACACATCTTTAGTGGCCTAGATTTGATTTTCGTTTAGAGATGGTAAAATGTAATATATACAGTATGGCCGCCCGAGACTGGTCACTTTCCACTGATGGGCAATATTTTCACGGACCCAATAATAAATTAAAATACTTGAGGTTCGGACGGAAAGGCTGAAGTACAGTTAAAACTACAAGTCCTGTCACGAACTGTGCGCTAATCTAGGCTTAATTGCGCGTAAGAATTGCGCGCAGTTGCTATATCAAATGGCATCCAAAGCACGACAGGTTCTCCCGATTACTCACAGCAAACACAGTCAATGTTTCTGCCAATGGACCTCCGGGTTACCCGGAGGTCCATTGGCAGAAACATTGACTGTGCATAGGCCATATGTACAGAATTTGATAACCTTTCTATGGTCATAACGCGTACATTAACACGCAGATCGACGTGCTATTTGTGCGCATTCCATGACTGGACTTCTAGTATCAACTGTACAGTGTAAGCCGTGGTCTTTGTTGTTTCGCTGCTGACCTTCCTATTACGCTGGAGGAATCCTAGGAGGTTATTGTCTTTTTTATAGACCTTGTTGACATAATGTTTCCAGGATAAATCACCCGACATTTCCACGTCTACAAATACGTACTTGCTAGCGATAGCCATCTCAAATATGTGACCCGTCAATTGGTAGGTGTGGATATATGGTCGTCTTGACTTGTTGACTCTGAACATGTTACGCTTGCCCGGGTGGAAACTCAATCCCTAAATTTGCCCCCAGACTCCAAGCCTGTTGTGGTCTTGTAGACTGTGATACTGGCATTCTTCTTAGTAATAGTTCTGTTTATTATGCAGTTATTTGCAAATAGTCGGACTCTAGACTTTACGTTGGAAGGCAAACTGTTACTGAAGAGGAGGAGTACAAGCGGTCCACGACGGTCCCCTGTTGCACTCTGCTGATAACCGCTGCGTTGTCAGGTACTAACCGACCCGTCAACTGGAACCTGTTGCTAGGAAGTTCTGTATCCAATGCTTGGTTTATCCCCGGATACCATAGTGGTCGACTTTCCTTAACAATAGCTGATGTGGCACACAGTCGAATGCTTTGGAAACGTTCAAGAGGATGATGTCTGTCTGGGTTCCTGAGTGAAGATTCCTAGCTTAGTAGAGGCACAAAGTGATGAGTTGTTCCTCGCAGCACCTCCTCGTCCTGGCCGTGTTGACAATATGTGAGTATGCCGTTTGTGTCCAGGAGGTTCATGACAGTGGGCGCTACATTATGCTCTTTGTCCTCACAGTAGGTGTACGCGAAAGACACTGGTGTATAGTTACTAGCTTTCACCATCTCGCCTTTCCTGAAGACTTCTGTTACTATCGCTTTCTTCCAATCTGATGATACCACTCCCTTGTCAAAAATAGGAGGGGGGGGGGGGGGGGCGATAAATGCACAATATTCTCTGCCAATTTCTTTATTAACCTCGCTGGGGTGTTGTCTGGTCCGCGGGCTTTCCCAGGGTTCAGGTTCTCCAATAACTTTACCACAGTACAACCTTCTCTTCTACTTTGATTTCTATATAGACAGATAAGGTGTTCCAACTGACTCTGGAATAGATGTAAGGTCCTCGGGAAAGATTGACTGGTATTGCCCACTGAGGATTCTGTTTTGCCCTTGGCTCAGTAAGTGGGACGACACCAGCGTTGTCCTTTCATAGGACCTTGGTATACTTCCAAACCTGCTTCTGTTCTGACTGGTCCCTTTGGTCCTGGCTTTACTTGTTCTCGGTGTTCTGAGCATTTTTTGTTGAGCGGTATGGTTTTCTGAATTATAACTCTCGGCTTGGTTGCACTGGCCATCTTATATTACCTGATGTCAATTCAATGGACCCTGCTCTGCATTTTACTCGGTTTATTCAGTCCCTATATTGAGTGTCTCACTTCAAGGTTTATCTGCGGCTTGTTTGGATCCTACTAATTAATAATAATAATAATTAATAATCTTAATTTTAAAGCCTAGAATCCACACACGGTGCTCAATTGCTTTACAGTAATTGCATACAAACATATACACACAAAAACATACATTCTCTCGCAGATACATGGATCACTATTATCATTTATTCGTGCCCAACGCCACATCAGCAACCGAGGCTATATCGTGGCGATAAGCGACAGAACCTAAAAGAAAAAGGGTATTGAATTAAAACAAAATAAAAAAAAACAAAACAAACTACAACTTTAACAAAACAAGTATGTGAGTGTAACTTGACGAGTAAGGAGGCAATCCTCACTGACTCAATCACACCCACGCACCTGGTAAGATTAGTTTATGACCAAAACTAAAAGACCACTGAAGGAAATACCTTTCGAAAAAGGTAGGTTTTAGTACCAGAATTGAATGATTCAAGTGATTTACTATTTTTTATGTCGATTGGAAGAGAATTCCAAAGCTTTGGGCCAGCAACCGCAAAGGCCCTATCACCAGCAATAGAAAATTAAGATACGGGCTGATCCAGATTGAGTTGACCTGATGATCCCAGAGACCTCGGTGGTTTGTGGATGGTAAGCAGATTGGACAGGTAGGGTGAAGCAGATCCCGAGATACACTTAAACACCAAAAGGACAATTTTAAATTGAATTTTAATTTGAATTCTTTGCTTAACGGGTAGCCAGTGTAACTCAGAGAGTACTGGTGTTATGCATCAAAATTTTGGATGTGTTGTAGCTTTTCAAGAATAGATGTTATAGAGCCAATCAGAAGAGAGTTGTAGTAGTCGAGGCGACTGGTAACAAAGGCGTGGACAAGCTGTTGTGACGCCTCCGTATCAATGAAGGATCGAATTTTGCTAATATTTCTAAGATGAAAAAATGCACTGCGAGAGACATATGATCATCGGCAGCCAAATTTTCATCCATGAAATAACCTAAGTTTCGCCCAAAAGTGCTAATTACCGATCAAAATACCGACCAAAACTCAATGAGTGCCGATCAAAAAACTTAAATGATTACCGACCAAAACATTACGATTTTTTAGAATCTCAAAGGGTTTTAAGCAGTTATTTGTGGGGGTGGGCACAGGTGCTCGGCACAAGCTAAGAACTCTAAAAAATTACATTTGATAAGGATTTTTTGGATGGATTGTCTTCACCACCCTCAATAGATATAAAATACAAGCTTGTATTTTATATTTTATTTTTATTAAGGAGATGGAGAGAATCGATCCAAAAAATCCTTATTAAATGCCATTTTTTAGAGTTATCAGCTTGGCCGAGTACCTGTAGGTGCAGAAACGTCCAGCCATTACGAAATCGGCCACGAAGAAGTCAGCCAAAACAATTTATGAAAAGTCGATGGAGAACAGGAGAGCTTGGCCCCAAGACAAAGTCGACCCCACCCCACCCCACCCCATAGCAATTTAGGGGAAGTCGGCCCAAAATCTACAGGAGCACGGGCGTACGGGTAAAAGTTTTTAGAGGGGGTGTCAGGGGAGTGGGAAAATTTACACGAAATTGGCCGGAAAGTAATGCTGCATGCATCATCGAGACGGTGCGACATGTGTGGACGGCACTCTCCCGGAAAAAGGTTAGTCTGGAATCTGCTAGAATAAACTATGTAAACGCCTGTGTATCCATTAGTGTATACATTTCTCAGATTGTCATGTTCAACTTGCTGACAGATTCAGTTCATAGTTTTCTCATCTGTTCTTACATATTCATTTTTTGTCATTTTTGCATTGCTGTGAAGACTAGTTTCATTTGAAAATTCACCAAAATACTCGATTACTTCAATGTCTTTATTAAACTTGGTCGGTGCCTGATCCACCCACGAAACACGTTTCTTATAATCACTTTTCTTTTTCAAAATAGCGTAGAATCTCCTTAATATTACTATTTTTGGTGTCTTCCCACTAGACCAATTCCCTTTAGTCCAATTCCTTTCAGGCCAATTCCCAAAAGACAAATTCCCCTTAGACCAACTACATACTGTTTTTGATAAGGGTTGATTAAGGATAATTAGGAAAACATTTATTTATAAAGATCTGCCCAACATATATAAAATATCGACAAGCCAGAAAATAAGCAGACTTTATCATCTGAAAAATGAGGTCCCCAGAGAGTGAATTTGGTGATGCTACCCTGCACAGCAGGGTAGCATCACTAAATTTACCCCCCTGTGAGCCTCAGCCTGAATCAAGGTCTCAAACATAAACAGAAAGAGGTACCCAGAGAATAAACTGACCAACTGTATGGGATAGCATCAGCAAATTCACCCTCTGGGGACCTCATTCTGCAAATGACAGACTGCTTATTTTCAGGCTTGAATATCAAATAACATTAAATACATTTATAAATATTTATAAATATATCAAATTATTGATATAGAATTATTTTTAAAGTAGAACACACCAGTTGGTCTAAGGATAATTGGTCTTTTGGGAATTGGCCTCGCGGGAATTGTTCTAAAGGGAATGAACCCTATTTTTACGGTAACAGACGGAACATTATTATTTTTTTGTACCCACTGGGTTTTGGTCGGGAATTAGCACTTTGGTCGGTTTGGATCGGTTTGGGACGGGTTTGGTCGGTAATTACATGTAATAGGACCAGGATTCTTGTTGTCTTTGTTACACATGTCTTAGGCCAGACATAAAAATGAGTAAATTAATCCACTGGTTTTCCGCACTCATTTGGGCTGAATTTAAACCCTGCGTAATTCTCCTGCATGTGTATGTAAAACTTTCTAGATGATAAGTAAACCATTGCCTTTTGATGGTCTCAGATTCGTCTCAATAAATATATATCTGATATTCCCTTTATCACCTCGACTTTATTAACTGGACAGTGCTGTTGTTTGTGAAAAACAAGCCAAGTGTGTTCTGGGTTTTCTCGATGATCCGCGTTTGTTGGTTGACTATTTCTAATCCCGAATGACGAATTATCTCTATTACAACAGTGATATCGTCATCCAGTTAATTATTAATCATTTAATCATATCTGTTGTGTGACTCACAGTATGAATAGGTCTCTTTAAAGTTTTTATTTTTTTTTCCCCCGAAAATGAAAAAATTATCTCCCTTGTAAATGTGATTTTAAAAGATGGCGTCGTCCCACTGATTTGTGGAAAATGTGATAATTTACTCAGTTTTTATGACTGGCTTTGTTTACACAGCGAAATGTAAACAATTTTTTTCTGATCGCTAGCACTTGGTAATTCAAAAATTGAGAAGTTATGGCAGCAGACACTTGGAACCAGACGACAACTCGTCAATTCCGTATGAAAGAACGTAAGTTTCTTGCCTGGTTTGTTTGGCAAATTTTTTTCACAAAGCCGTGTTGACTGTTGTCCCACCAGTTAGTTGTGATTTACAGCTGTGATAGGAAATGGCACGCACCCACAGTATCGGAATGGATATATGATGTATACTAATTATTTACCAGTACTGATTACAGTTGAGTATATTTAATATGCAGTGTCAGTTTTATCCGGAGCAACAAAACTAACGTCACCTATTTTCAATGTAACTAATTTTCTACGTGACGGTGACATAGAAGTGGTGTATTACCATAATGAATCACGGACAATTACCCCGCGGAGATTTGTTCCGCATCCCTGTTAAAAAAAATCAGACATTTGCCCCAATCGGTGAATTGCCCCACAGACATTTGCCCTGATAGCAAATTGCCCCGTGGACATTTCCACGATCAGCGAATTGCCCCGCGGATATTTGCCCCAATCAGTGAATTGCCCCGCAGAAATTTGCCCCGATCAGCGATTTGCTCCCAACGCGGATATTTGATAACAGAAGAATGTAGAACGTTAATATAACTTATTTCATAAACAAATGAAATGGTTTAACGAGTGTAGACACTTCCCCCTGTCACTCCCCTCACCCCCCACCCCCCCCCCCCCCCCCCTTCAAATTGGTCATTTCCTCCCAAAGTAGTCATTCCGCCCACTCCCAAATTTGTTATTTCCCCCTAAAGTAGACATTGCTGCCCCCCAAAAAGGAGTCCTTCTGTTGGTCTTTCCCTCCCAGGCCAGGAGAGGGAGGGGGCCCTAGATCACAGTCTTACAAAGACTTGGTCATCTGCCCCCCCACCCCCCCCCCCCCCCCCCCCACCCCCCCCACCCCCCACCGATTTGTCCATTCCAGAACACTTTTCCATTCTGCTTTCTGTCAGTGTGCAGTAATTTAATTAAATAATGTTTGATCATTTAACCCTTCTAGAATTTACATGCTGCAACCAAACATTGCGGTCATGTTTTTGCAAGAAAGAATAAAAAAAAAACATGAAAAGACCCGAGTGTCACTGTGAATGAGAGAATGCACATCCCTCTGGGCTTTTGTGCCACTTTTCAAATTTTTTTTTTCTAATTTTTTCTTGCAAAAAACAGGTCTGCAATGTTTGGTTGCAGCATGTAAATTATAGAAGAGTCAAATGGTTAAACATTATTTAATTCAATTACTGCACAGAAAGTAGTATGGAAAAGTGTTCAGCAATGGTCAAATTGGGGGGGGGGGGAATGACCAAGTCTTTGTAAGACTGTGACCTAGGGCCCCCTCCCCTTCCAGGGTCTGACATAAGCCGTAACCTATAGGTTAGGTTATGGGTGAGTTTACGTGTTTCTGTAAACTCAAGACCTATTATTAGGTTACGAGAGGAAACTGATTACCTTAATAGTTTACCTTATATCTACACTACGGAAACCTACAGGTTGCAGTATGCAGGTACACCATAACCTATTTTAAGGTTACAGTGTATGAAGCTTATGTCAGTCCCTGACTTCCATCCACAGGAGAGGGCCCTACATGTACGTCACAGTCTTACAAAGTGAAAGACTAGGAATGATCAACGGGGGAGGACTACTTTTTTGGGGGGAATGACTACTTTGGGGGGGGGGGGGTGGGGGGAGACTGACCAATTGGGGGAAATTGTTAGGGGGAAGTGTCTTGCACCCGGTTTAACAAAGACTTGATCAGGGATCAGCCTAGGGGGGAATTTTAGGGAGACTTCAAGTCTCCCTCCAGAAAAAATAGGGAGACTGCAGAGTCATGTAGGGAGACTTCATAGGCAAGTGGGGAAAATTCAGAATATTCATGTACCACCCCCCGCCGCCCCTTCATATTTTCAATTTATGGTCCTCCATTAACGTACAAATAATCCAGGTCCAGTTGTCTATGATGCATCTGTGCCAGGTTAAAAAATCACAATGTAATTATTGACTAAAAATCCCCCACTGCTACCTTCTCCTTCATGACCCCTCACCTCTTCTTCGTGCCAATCCCCCATCACCCTCCTGTGGTTGCCTTTCAACAAAGTCTACTAAGCTAATAATTTCCTAAGTCTGAAAGTGTGAAAAGGACCAGATGTAAGAAGGTTGCTTGGGAGGTACTTTGTTAGTTAATAAACAAAATACATTCTGCGGTCGAGTATTTTGTAAAAGAAATGTCATTCCGCATCATTTTTATGGCATTCCGGTGTCATTCCGCGTCATTTCATGTCATTCCGATGTTTAGGAGGACCCTTTTTCAAGATCGTCCACATGCACACTTGTGTCCTGTACAAACCTTTTCTTGACATCACTAAAGCTTTTTTTCATGTGTTTCAATTCCATTCGTGTTTTTCTGGGAATAGACAGCCCAACAGTTAACAGTCGTCAGCAAATGGAAATGAAAATAATGTGTTATAAAATACGTCCGTTGTGTATACATTTTCGGCATCCTAAGCGACGTAACCTATTTTCAAACTGGGTTGTTTCATTGAGTCACGTAAGTCACCTATTTTCGTTTCGACACTTGAAGCTCCGACTGGAACGCAACAAAATAGAAATAAAAAAATCCGCCAAAAGCGACAATGGACAATTGCTTGTCGTGTGATTTCAAATAAATGGACGTTTATTTGACAAATTAAAATGCCCATTTATCACACTCGAGCACATTCGATTTTTTAAAATACTCGTTTTCATGTAAACCTCGCATCACTCAGTTCAGCCTTTTCTCATTTGGCCAATTTTTAGAGGGCGAATTGTAATCGCCCCGACTATTTTTCTAGGCGACTTTGGGCTTAGAAGGGCGACTTAATTGCCCTAGTCGCCCTCACGGCTGGTCCCTGGACTTGATGTTTTTGAATAAAAAAATGGAACTTCAGTTCAACAACAGATTAACTGATTTTTCTGTAGACAAAAGATTACTACAGTACTGTGATCACAAAAGTGGTCTTTTAGTCGATCGGCTCTCGATCCGGCTTCGGTTCCGTCGCGATTGAGAATCGCGGTTTTGTCGATAAAACGCGGCAGAATGGAGAAAGAATCGAGACAAAATTTAGGTAGAATCGAGAGAAAATCGCAACGGAAACACCAATACATTGTGAGATGATTTGTTACATGTATTCCTTGATGGTGAAAACTTCAAAGTTCGGCGTGAACGGATCGTAGTACATTCTAAGATTCGTTCGATGTATTCGTATGTCGCAATTAAAAAAAAACAAAAAAATCCAGTCGAGTTACAAACCTGAAGATATTTTCCGACTCGCTCCCCTTTTCAAATCGACAAAAGTAAAAATTTTGAAAGAAAAGTGTGCGGAGATGTAAATAGATGTAAACAAGTGAACACTATCATAAGAATTGACCTGGTCTGTGCGGGTAAATCCTCATCGCATCAAACTGAGAACGAAAAGTATTAAGCCTGCAGTCTTAACTCCACCCGTCTTTTATTTTATGGAAATACAGTCAACATGGGCCTTGCGAAATCCCTGGTAGCTAAGAGAAACAGAGTATTTCGAGGTTCATCAATGAATGTCATGAAGGATTCAGCAGGATAAGTCCTCCCCCCCAACAAAACGTCCTCCAATATAGTTTGGATTAGCCAAACAGGCCAACTTTGCCCCGAGTTTCGATTAAAATGAAAATGAAATCACATAGGCTTACTTTTTTTTTTGAATTCAGAAAGTGATGGCCCGATCCCTAGGCAGATTTAATTATTTTTTAAAAAAATGATTTCCTGAAAAAAAAACATGTCTCTAGCCTCCTGACTGGAATGCGCTCGGTCAAATGAGAGCTCACGACCCGAGCTATAATTAAGTTGATGCAAAAAAAAAGGATTTTTTTCAGTTAGACTTGGCTGAGCTTTTTAAGAACTATCTGTTTAACCTACCATTGGATGAAGCCAAAGGTTAACAAATAATTAAATGATTAAAACTACTTCCATTTTCAAAAATTCCCCCCCCCCCCCCCCCCCCCCCCCCCCCCCCCCCGTGCCACCGTCTGGGCGTCGATAGAAACATTACTCTCAATTGGTAAAATTATTATAAACAAATAAAAAGGAAAAAGGCGGCCATATCCAGCGGCCATATCCAAATTACTTCAAACAGAAGTTCTTCACCCTACATCAGAAATCAGTCAGAAGCCAATTTTACGGTTGGACTTTCTCTCACCACAAAGTCGGCTGTTTTGGGGTGAATCGATATTCTGATCGGACATTCATTTCCGAGTTAAATGGTTAAAGAAAAGCGCATTCAAATGAAGGAAAAACAGT
Organism: Pictodentalium vernedei; assembly: GCA_031216915.1. NCBI lineage: Eukaryota > Metazoa > Mollusca > Scaphopoda > Dentaliida > Dentaliidae > Pictodentalium > Pictodentalium vernedei. The sequence goes on from CM062294.1 coordinate 26,116,884, forward strand.
GATCGTACATTTTTATTATTTATTCATGAATATCATATGAAAGAACACGTCAGAAAGTGTATTTTTTAAATACGAGGGCATTATTTTTTCACAACTTTCAAACAACACGTGTTTGAGGAGTCCGACATTTTATCGTTTGAATGTTTTTCGCTCCTTACAGTTCGCCCCGACGGGTTAAATTAAAGTAACATAACTCAGTATTTTGGTCTAGAGGCTTTGAAACGAATTTGTTGAAGTATGTCTCCAGTGTGCTGTAAGTTTTTTTTCACAGAACCTGAACACACTGTGTGAGTGGAAACTCCACTACATGAGTGTTTTTGTCGTAATCAACCAATTTATTTATTGGTGTTTAAGGTCACATATTTCTGCACAATGGCTAATCATGACCATGACAGTTTTACGGGTGGAGGAAGCCGGAGTACCCAGAGAGAACCACCCAGCAACGGCGAGCAACTGTCAGCTCCACACAGGCAGGGTTAGCATTGGTTGAAGACAGATGCCCCATCGACGTGCAGTACACAACGCCACCGTGCCCCCACGTGGGCAATGGGGGTGAAGTGTCTTGCCCAAGGACACAACGCGGTTGCCGCAGGTGGGATTTGAACCGAGGACCTCTCGGCCTGCAGCCTGCACCTCTACCTACTGAGCCACCGCCCCCCCCCCCAATCATCCAGTACTTATCCCTCTTCTAATCCCAGCCATTCAGTGTGTACTGTAGGCAAATTATGGCAATTATGAATAATGAACATGCACAGTCGAGTACTGCATCAACAATGCTAATGTTGTGGTTAACGTCACGGTCCTGGTTCAAATCCGAAGTCTTTTTCAAGCACGTAGCCTAGAGTCTACAATATGTGTAGAAGACCGGCGGAGATGGGGGGGGGGGGGGGGCGCGGGGGGGGGGGGGGGGTAACCAGTAAAATTCAGTGTTGTTGTTCCCCCACCAAAAAAACATTGACTCTATGCAAGACCCCCCCCCCCCCCCCCCCCCCCCTACCCCCCCCCTGTCCCATCCCCTGACTGTGCACCTGGTATATTTACATGTATATCCCCTGCAGTTAAATAAATAAAAGTTCCGTCAGAGACTTTGCACTTTCAAAAACAGTGAAGTAGGACTGATCTACAATTCCATCAAAGCTCCACCAGCGGGAAGGCCACGCCCACCTCAGGGCTATGACCATCGGATATGCATGTGGCATATATCGAGCTGCCCCCCCCCCCCCCCCTCCCCACACACACACACCCACCGTAAAAACAGGTTTAATCAGAACCACGGAATACAAAAAGCTCGTTTATGATGGGTGGGTTGGTGTCAGTTTTTTTTTTCAAGAAGCATAGGCACATGAGGCCGGGGCGACTACAGCCCTCCGTTGCCAGAGAATCGACATGGCGAAGGGGGGGGGGGGGGGGCAAGGGTAATGCATCACTCGGGAGGGAGGTGTATGTACGGGGGGGGGGGGGGGGGGGGGGGGGTGCTTAAAAGGATTGAATTGACCTGGATGAATATTTTGCTGTTCAATATCCATAACCAAACTGACTACGAATTGACTTGATAACGAATTGGTACTTTCGTCATTAAAAACCGCCATGTACCCAAAAGTCCGAAAAATTGACGCTTCACATTCTTCTTAAAATACAAATGTGTTCATGTGATGTCAGTCATTTTGATAATTGAAGGGATAAAATATCGTTTTTTTTTTTAATTTTTTAAGATCCCAGCAACCAACAAAACTCTTGAATTTCTTGCGGAGAGAATAGTTGGACACGACGATATTGTATTCACCCCAAACGACAGATTGTGGTGATATGCGTGAAACTGAAACGGAAGGTACAAATTAAGTTGAGATTGGAGGGTGCTGCCTCCACAATGTCAGATCGGGGGGACAACAAAAAGAGAGGGAGTGGTGAAAGACATAGTGGGTGGAGCGGGGGTGTCTGCCTCAAGTCCATGTTTATCACGATTTTCAAATTCAGATGAATACGATTATGAATTTATGTTATGATTAATGTTGGGGTGTGGGCAATCGCGACATCTGGGAAGTGTTGAATTTGACCCTTTTTTAGAATATATAACAACTCGATACATTGGTTAAGTCTACGTGTACATTAACATTGCAAACCGGTTACATTTGTGAACATGCAGTTCGGACTGCTCCCTCCGACAAAATCGCGGCGCTGTTGACGTTCGCGAAAAATCTCCGCGAAAATCCAATCGGCGGAATGGAGGTTGTGTTTCGCTTTAGCCGCGCTTCTGCCGATAAGGTTTTTTTCTTGTCTGTCACCTCGATCGCGACCGCGTCGAGAACGCGCCGCGATTTGGTGTCCGCTTTTGTGATCACAGTACTGTAAACCAGCCAGCACTATATAAACATGAAAAATCGTAATGCAGTTGTTTATTCTTTTATTTTTTGCTTCAAAAACATAGGTTATGCACCTCACTGGAATGAGTGCATTTCACAAAACTGTATGTCGGCATATTGTCAGCATACAGCTTTTTTCAGAACCCAATTTACTTTGTGTTTTCCTAAAATTGTTTGTTGGCATATGATCAGCAATTCATAGAACCGTTTGTCGGCATGTTGTGAGCATTAACTCATGATTTATTCGGGGCACATGTCTGCTTTGGTATCGGGGAAAATATCCATGTCTCATTTAATAAATTGGGGCAAACGTTCGTATGCCAAAAATGAAATCTGGGCAAACGTCCGGATGCCAAAAATGAAATCGGTGCAAATGTCTGCATGCCGAAAATGAAATTGGGGCAGATGTCTGCTTTGGTATTGGGGCAAATGTCCTCGGAGCAATTATCTGTATCCCACCATAATACCAAAGGCTTCCGGACGCCCCTGCCAATTATAAAATGACGGTGAATTCGATCCAATCCAATTTCTTCCCAATGTTACTTCCACTCAATTTGATTTCGCAGGCCTGGTAGTCTAGAAAATCCTCATACATGTATTGCTTGGAAGTGCAGTTGCACCTGTAATTTTCAATGCATATACTGTATGCTATTTTGGTTATGCAGTATGTACAGAGTGTATACCACATTAAACACTGGGCGCTAGAGCTGTAGGTTTTTAAATTTCTTGTTCGGTTTCGGTTTAATTTTTCAGGTGGAGTAAAACCTTGGTTCGGTTCGGTTTTCGGTTTGTTCATGAGGCCAAGTAAAATTCAATAAAAATCATTCTAATGTCCGGAGTCATAACTGAATGGTAGTGAAATTGTGTGAAACCCAATGAATGCCCGAAATAAGCTATAATACATGAAGAATCAGGAAGGCCAATATAATAATTACCTAAATATACAGAACTTTTATTGTGCATGGCCATTTTTCGAGGTCTGACACCTACACGCAACTTGAGGAAAGCTGCAAACACAACTAAACTGAAATGTCGGTAATTCACAGAATGTAGCCTTCCCAGAGTAGTGAGAGTATCCAGACACTGCCATTGGCAGTGTGTGGGTACTCTCACTACTCTGGGATGGCTACATTCTGTGAACTTCTGCAGCAAGAGAGTATTTAAAAAAAACCCGAAAAACCTTAGATTACGGGATGTCGACGGTTTCGGTTTTTTAAAAAAACTAAAAACCTCGGTTCGGTTTCGTTAACCTACAGCTGTACTGGGCACTGTGTTTACATTTCTTCAAAATGCAGAGTTATCCAGTGAAACTCGGTATTAGAGCAGAGAAAACTAACACTGTGTTGGTCAGTGATTTTGTGTGATAGAGATTAGTGTTGTTGGTTGGCAATAAACACTGCCTCACAGAAATTGCTACTGTGTTCAGTGTTTTGTGTGTGACATTAATTTCGTTGTTTGAAGAAAAACTTACATGGTAACGGCAAAGTTTGCAAACAAGTCGGCGTGCATAGTCTGAGTCAGTAATCAGTGTGTATGCAGCGTAATTTTTTGACGACCAGCCACAGAAACTGGCGAAGGGACAATTTAAAAACTAAGAAGACGAATCACGTATCCAGCAAACCCCAGTGGATGGGACAAAGTTTTAGACACGAGGGGGGGGGGGGATTTGGCAAAAGCTTATTGCATCCTGCCCCCTCATACGTGTACCTATATTTGATGGGATAATATGAGGGGAAGCATTTCCAAATGACTGAGAACAATCAAAAGCATGTAACAGCTATTTATTCGTGAAAAATATCTGAAAGAAAGTTTTAGAAAACTTAGTTTTTCATGACCATGTGGTCAACTTTCACGATCATACCAGGACTCGCAGTTTGAGAAGTACATGTATCTGTACCCCCTCTGTTTCTAACCGCACGTGGCTTGACCCATTGATCATGTGAACTGAATATTCTGTGCTTTTGATTGTGGGTATTCTGTAACCTGTCTTAAATCCATCCACAGTACACAGAGAATGCTTTGGAGCAGAAACACCAACAGAGTGGTATTTCCACACATACTGTCTGGATTATGTCATGTGAAAGGAAACATCAACGTCAAATGAGCTTCGAAACAAAATTTTCCAAAAGCCCATCCATTGAACTATACTGTGTTTGTTTCCTCTTGTGTTTACTTTGTCACAGACACTGAGTGTAACATATGGGTGGATATTCCACCCTTTGAGTGTTGTTGCTGACATCCCATTTTCATGATTGGGGGTTCTGTACATCGTCACTGAGAACATACATGTAGTCAAGATTGCTCATGAAGGGTTTTATTTTCTTTATTTTGGGCTTTTGTTTTTTTGAGGGGGGGGGGGGGGTGATATTTGGAAGGCATTGGTGAGGGGGTGGGGGTCCCCAAAGAAGCTTTTGTGAAATTCAGTCCTCTAGAGGTAATATGGATTTTTCGTTGTTCCTTCACCCTTGTCGTAAATACCTTTCTTCAACGAAACTGTGGATGTTGGCCTATAATTATGATTAATTATTGACGCTCAATGCCACATCAGCAACTGAGGATATACAGTTAAAACTAGAAGTCCTGTCATCAATTGCGCGCAAACACCTCGCCATTTAGCACGTTTATCGACGCGTTAGGTCATATGGAAAGGCTATCAAATTCTCTAAGCAGCCTATGCACAAGCAATGGTTCAGCCAATGGACCTCCGGGTTTAACCCGGAGGTCCATTGGCTGAAACATTGCTTGCGTTTGGTATGAGTAATGGCAACACTCTGTGGTAATTTGGGTATTTTCAATAGGAAAATCGCGCGCAATTCCTGTGCGAAATTGTGTCAAGATAAACGCGCAATTCATGACAGGACTTCTAGTTTTAACTGTATATCATGGTGACAGCTGCAGATTTGGCAATAAGCACTGGTCAATTAATATGACTGCCACCCTTCTCGATGAAAACATACCCTACCTCAACACACAAGATTTTTCCATTTGCGTCGCATGGGGGAGGGAGGGGGTGTCTTTTTGCCAATTTTTAACCATTCTTCATTGGAGAAGGGGGAAAACATTTTTCAATCAGCATTTATAAATTATTTTGGCGCTCCTCGGGAATTCTGAAGATGTGGGTGCTGTGGCTTCCTTCTCCTCTTTCGTTTCTTGTCACCTCGATGGGTGGTTCGCTGTGTCTTGGCTGCCTTTTTTGTTTCCTTCAGACTGCTCTGGTCTAGATTTTGGCAAATAACATCACTCCTTCATTCAAGGGTGTCAGAACGTCAAATCTTTGAAAAGTGGCTCTCAAAAAATTAGTTCTGTTAACTTAGATATCCTTGAGAACTTTGTTGCTATAGGGACAACTCGGCCCTAATAATGTGACATTTGGGACTGAACAAAACTGCAAACATTGTCTGGGTTGAGTTACAACGGAACCAGAAAACAGTGGAAGGTTTTTAAAAATTTTTAAAAATTTGTCGGCAATGTCTTTTCTTTACATCGTCACATCGGGGGCTACCTGAGGAAATGGGAACATCCTATTGTCGTGTTAACAAGTTTTTTTTCTTTTCAACATTGTATGATCCTTTATTCTTTGGATACATTTATCCACACAGGTTTTAATTCATCGAGCACAGGATCAATATTCAATAATAAATAACAAACTATTAAACGGCTAAGTCGTCAAATCAATTCATCAAACTCAAATATACAAGATTTATTTAAATGACGTACTTGGTGAAACACCGAGCCACTTCAATCAACAGCGCGAATAAGCCATCGTTCCTGTTTATCACCTCGTACTTGAGCAGCTAATATTTTACGCACAGCAAACACAGTGTGTAAAAGTCAACACAGTGTTCCACAGAGTCATTTCAGGTAAAATCACCTGTGGCTCAGTTGGTAGAGGTGCAGGCTGCAAGCCGAGAGGTCCTCGGTTCGAATCCCACCTGCGGCAACTGCGTTGTGTCCTTGGGCAAGACACTTCATCTCCATTGCCTGCGTGGGGGCACGTTGACGCCGTGTACTAAGGCGTACTGCACGTCGATGGTATGCATGTCTTCAACCAATCTAACCCTGCCTGTGCTGCAGTGCGGAGTTACGATGTTGGGGAGCTGGCAGCTGCTCGTCGTTGCTCGGTGGTTCTCTCCGGGTACTCCGGCTTCCTCCACCCGTAAAACTGTCACGGTCATGATTAGCCATTGTGCATAAATATGTGACCTTAAACATCAATAAATAATAATATAAATAGGTAAAATCACCGTGCCGAGTGAATGAGACGCTATACACTCTGTTCGTACTGTATTCACTTCAAGGTATTACGGTTGCGACTGAAAAATTGTTCTACATTCAGCTACATAGTGGAAAAATTGGCACACATATCTTCTCATTATTCAAAATGTTGCGTTCAATTCCTATGACATGTGACTGTCTTCTACACTCAAAATGCATCACGGCATGAATCATTGCAAATCAATGCAACATTGACAAATAATAATAGATTTTAAATGCAGTCCCAAACATGTCTGACATTCCTGAAAATGAAGGGGTGCAAAAAAATTGCCCTCCTCATATTTTTCTAGGCGTGCTGCACTCCCACACTTCTAAAGAATGCTAGGCCTGACATTATGATTTCGAACCTGTCCTGTTAACCCTTTACCTAATGAATCGCCCGCATCTGCCCACGTAATATGCAAATTGAGCAGTTGAAAAAATAAATTTTTCAAAATATTTCAAGAAAACCATGTGACCCCTCATTGGAACGAGCTCATTGAGCTCGTTCCAATGAGGGGTCACATGGTTTTCTTGAAATGTTTTGAAAAAATTTTAAAAATTAAATTTAAAATAATAAATTTTGATATCATATGCGATGAATAAATGGTTAAATGGAAAGCTTCATAACCAGTATGTGTATGTATGAACTTTGCTTTTTTTGCTACATGTATTGTTATCAGGGAAAATGCATAATAGAACTGAAGAGGTTAAAGTCAAAATTGGCATCTTAGATGTATTATACATGTACAGATAGAGGACCTGATTTTGGTGGATTTGTCTCGACCCCCTCCCAATCATGGATCTCAAAAAGTGTAGATTAGGGCTGTCGCGACTAGCATTTTTTGTAATCGACTAATCGTGACCAGTAATCGACGGTTAGTCGATTAATAGTCGCTTCCCATGATTTTTTAGCAAATCATTCTTCTGTTCGTAAAACTCTGAAAATGACAATGGCACCAATGTGTTCAGACGAAGTGGGGTTGTGGGAACAACAAATCGGTCCCGACTGAAGCTACATGTAGTCCAATCTTGGACCCACAGTCCGTAATATAATTTTTGGGGTTGGTACGTCCTGTAGGACATAACAACCCCAAAAATAATATTACTGACTGCGGGTCCAAGTTTGAACTAGATTGAAGCCGATGAATTAAAATGAATTTACCAAAGAACGTTCCTGCATATGTTTCCTTTCTGCAATAAGTTTCTCGAAATTTTGAACATTGAGATCTATGCATTCCCTCATCAGTTGTTAAAATTGGATCTTAGTCTGAAGTTCCGAACTTTGAGAAGTGATCTGACGTTCTGTCTTTCATCGTAATTTTGTCACTTCCGCGCTTTGGGTTTTCCAATGGGTGCATTCGTGTGTACAAGACTGGAGAAATTCAGAAGAATCTATTCTTCTCGAGTAACTGTGAGTGTTCTTTCTTACACAGTCAGTGACAGTCGTACAGTCTTCCGGATATGAATGTTAACTATGGTTAGATATTTAAAGTTATTCACCTTCATTGATCATTCACCTCACAAAACAATGCAATTTAGCCCTGACGTGTAGTAGACGTGTACCACCTTGAAAATGAACGACGATCGACTAAAAATAAAAAACGTCGACTACTTCAATAGTCGACGGTTAGTCGACTAATCGAATAATCGCGACAGCCCTAGTGTAGATCAAGTCCGAGTCAGAAAAAAGTCTGATAATTTAAAAGTTTGATAATTTAATTTTTTAATGCTTTATTTTGGAGAACTTTTTCAAAACTCATTAAAATGTGTAGACGGAAAACCAACTTCAGTTGTGCAGTAGCTGTGAACTTAACACTATAGAAATCCATTGATCCCAAGCCATTTCCAGTAGACCGTTTTAGCATTGCGCCATCCTACATCAGGAACTCGATATGCCAGTTCAAACTGGCTTTGTTTATTAACATAACATTTCCGTGTACTGAACAGCTGATTGGCATTGAAAGCTTTGTCTTTTGCCTCCTTTTTATCAAATAAAATTTGACAATTTACATGCACCTACATGTACACTACTGCGCAAGCGACTGTTACATGAATATCCTACATGTAGGTCCGAGGTGAGACAAAAGTATTAAACCCACCCGAGATTACGCGGACAATGAAAGCAGTAATTAAATTGGACAAGACATTTGGAGTGAAAGGGATTGACTCCAGAGAGCATAATCATGGCATTAACCCTATAGCCCAACGAATCGCCCGCATCTGCCTGCCTAATCTGCAGATTTAGCAGCTGAAAAAATATTATTTTTTGGAAAATTTTAACAAAACCATATCATGTGACCCCTCTTTGGAACGAGCTCGTTGAGCTCGTTTCAACGAGGGGTCACATGATATGGTTTTGTTGAAATTTTTTGAAAAAAATTTAAAAAGATATTTAAATTAAAAGTTGATATTGTTTGCGTTGGATAAAGGGTTAATTGTGAAATAGATTAGACCAAATAAACTACTGCATGTTGATGTCACAGAATGTCAGAATGATAACCAGTCATCAATAATTTTCTGAATCAAATTTATGTACGTTTTGTGTCGGAATGTTGCAATTTGTCAAAATTTTAAAAAAAATATTCTAACTGATTAAAAACGTAAATATTTTATGAGTGTTGGTAATGGTAAGGCCAACGTCATTTCGTCGAGTTGAGATTGTTGAGTTATACATGTATTTTGACCACAAAATTGTGAGAGTCCTGTAAAATATGACAATACATTGTAAGTACAGTTAAAACTAGAAGTCCTGTCATGAAATGCACACAAATAGCACGTTGATATGCGCGTTAATGTGCGCGTTATGGCCCAAGTAAAGCTATCAAATTCTGTACATATGGCCTGGCCCTGTACACAAGAAATGTTTCAGCCAATGGACCTCCGGGTAACCCGGAGGTCCATTGGCAGAAACATTGCATGTGTTTGCTATGAGTAACCAGGAGAACCTGCCATGCCTTGGATGCCATTCGATATGGCAATTGCGCGCAATTCCAACGCGCAATTAAGCCTACATAAGCGCACTATTCGTGACAGGACTTCTAGTTTTAACTGTACATCCTTTTCGCTCAGGTGCCCTAGAAATTATTTACTGCTGTAATCTGTTTGTCCGAGAATCACAGCGATTTTAATATCGTGTCGGACATTGACTCGAGAAACAATCGCCAATATTAGTCGGCGACTTCTCTTAGATGTTGAGTGAAGATATCGTGGACATGGGATATTCATGTAATGGTCACTTGCGCAGTGGTGTACTTTGCATTCGTTTTTATCACCAAAGAGAACAAAGGTTGTGTGTTAGAAATAGGTGTATTTTGCTACTTAACATTTCCATATTTATAATTTAGTATCTTTTTTTTTTTTTTTTTTTTATTTGGGTTTAACGACACATTAACAGCCAGGGTCATATCATGTCGGTGACAGTTTTACAGGTGGAGGAAGCCGGAGTACCCGGAGAGAACCACCGAGCAACGACGAGCAGCTGTCAGCTCTCCAACATCGTAACTCTGAACTCTGCATTGCGGCACAGGCAGGGTTAGATTGGTTGAAGACATGCGCACCATCGACGTGCAGTACGCCTTAGTACACAGCGTCATCGTGCCCCCATGTAGGCAATCGGGGTTAAGTGCCTTGCCCAAAGACACAACGCGGGAGCACGAATCAGTCGCTGAAATGGTCACCCATCCAACTACTAACCGCGCTCGACGTTGCTTAACTTCGGTGATCTGACGAGAACCGGTTACCGTGACGCCACCGCACACCCTATAATTTAGTATCACAGTCCTTCATGTTTGTTCTGAGTTTGTCTCAACTCTCAACTTCAAGTCAACATCAACATTATTTTATCAACAAATCACCAAATAATCAGGCCATTTCAGAGAATAAAATCTCAAATTTTGAGATTACTTATTCACCGTTCATCTTGAAATAATAAAGTCGACCTTTTACAGTACGGCCATCGTGGATGGGTCACAATCTATGACTGGGCATTTTTTCCGCACAGCAGGGTTGCATCACTAAATTTACCCTCTGTGAACCTCAACCTGAATCAAGGTCTCAAACATAAACAGAAAGAGGTACCCAGAGGATAAACTGGCCCACTGTATGGGATAGCATCAGCAAATTCGCCCTCTGGGGACCTCATTCTGCAAATGACAGACTGCTTATTTTCAGGCTTGAATATCAATAACTTTAAATACATTTATAAATATTTATAAATGTTTCAAATTATTGATATAGAATTATTTTTATAAAGTAGAACGCATGAGTTGGTCTAAGGGGAATTGGTCTTTTGGAAATTGGCCTCTTGGGAATTGGTCTTAAGCGAATTGGTCTAGTGGGAATGAACCGGGAAATCCTTCTTTTTTGGTGGACATTTTGCTAGGTTGCATAGTGCATCATCTCTAATTATATGCGTGGAAAAATGACAACCCGCATATTTGACCTGGTCACAACGGGCCTGAAAATAAGCCGTCTGACATTTGCAGAATGAGGTCCCCAGATGGTGAATTTGATCATGCTATCCCATACAGTGGGCCAATTTATCCTTTGGGCATCTCGTTCTGTTTGTTTAGGTTTGAGACGCTGATTCAGTTTGAGGTTCACAGAGGGTTGAGCTGTAGGTTAACCGAAACCGAACCGAGGTTTTTAGTTTTTTTAAAAAACCGAAACCGAAACTGTCGACATCCCATAATCTGAGGTTTTTCGTTTTTTAATTATTAAATACTCTCTTGCTGCAGAAATTCACAGAATGTAGCCATCCCAGAGTAGTGCGAGTACCCAGACACTGCCAATGGCAGTGTCTGGGTACTCTCGCTACTCTGGGAAGGCTACATTCTGTGAATTTCTGACATTTCAATTCAGTTGTGTTTGCAGCTTTCCTCAAGTTGCGTGTAGGTGTCAGACCTCGAAAAATGGCCAAGCACAATAAAAATTCTGTATATATTTAGGTAATTATTATATTGGCCTTCCTGATTCTTCATGTATTGTAGCTTATTTCGGGCATTCATTGAGTTTCACTCAATTCCACTACCATTCAGTTATGACTCCGAACATAAGAATGAGTTTTATTGAATTTTACTTGGCCTCATGAACAAACCGAAAACCGAACCGAACTGAGGTTTTACTCCACCTGAAAAATCGAAACCGAACAAGAAATTTAAAAACCTACAGCTCCAACAGAGGGTAAATTTAGTGATGCTACCCTGCTGTACAGGGTAGCATCACTAAATTCACCCTCTGGGGGCCTCATTTTGCAGATGTCAGTCTGCTTATTTTCTGGCTTGGTTCACAATGGCCCTACTGTATGACAGCTCACAGACAAGGCTGGGGTCAATTACATGTAAATGTAATTAATTAAAATTCCTTTTAATTTCAAAGTAATTAATTACAATTACTTCATGAAATGTAATTAACTACTTTTCAATTACTTATAATTACTTTGGCAATATTTCTTTAAATGGAAAGCTTCATAACCAGTTTGTGTATGTATGAACTTTGCTTTTTCGCTATTGTTAGGAGGGAAAATGCATAATACAATGTACAGTTAAAACTACACATGTAGAAGTCCTGTCATGAAATGTGCACAAATAGCACAGTGATATGCGTGTTAATGTGCGCATTATAGCCCAAGTAAAGCTATCACATTCTGTACATATGGCTTATGCACAAGCAATGTTTCAGCCAATGGTCCTCCGGGTAACCCGGAGGTCCATTGGCAGAAACATTGCATGTGTTTGCTATGAGTAACCAGGAGAACCTGCCATGCTTTGGATGCCATTCGATGTGGAAATTGCACGCAATTCCAACGTGCAATTAAGCCTAGATAAGCGCACTATTCGTGACAGGACTTCTAGTTTTAACTGTATAACTGAAGAGGTTAAAAATGTTCAAGCCAAACTCCCTCTTGTTATGAAATTAAGATTTGCTTGATTCTTAATTTCAGAACATGATTACTGGGATAAATGTTGTGAGAATTATGAGGGGGGTTACACTTCAACATTATCAACTGAAACAGTTAAGGAGAAAATAAAACACACATTTTATTCATTTCCCATAGAACTGTGAGAAAAGGAATAGAAACCAAAAATACATATTGCCTATTTCTTGCCATGACAAGTGGAAAGTTATTCAAAATACAACCAAATGTACATTGCTTTCAATTACAACACTGAGGTATATGGTTATTTTAATCCACAGCTACCTAATATTTCTTTTGTTCTCTGTCATGAAAACAAGCCCTATAAAATCACACCTTGGAAGTACGGTTTTGATGAGAACAGCTCAGTAAAACAGTACCAATATCTGGATATTGGGACGGTTTTGAAAAGTCCCAATAACTAGATATTTGTACGATTCTGTAATCATAACCATTCAAAAGTAAAGATGCTGTAAAGGAGGTGTGAAAAACTTTCTAACTCATGAATTATCAACAAGCTTTTCTTGACAGAGCTACTGAATTGAGTGTGCATCGTGTCCAAATTATAATGTACTTTTTAATTTTTTGTTGCTTTTAATAACCAACAGCCCTGGTAACCTAAAAAGGACTCCTGTGGAAACCTCGGAAGTGAAGCAGTGCTTGTTTGCTGTGGTAAACAAGTTCAGTTTTACTGGTAAAATAGGACCTGGTCACCAGTGCCTGTGGTAGAAGTCCCCTAAAATGGGCAGCATGGGTGTAAACGATTGGCTAAACTTGACTTTACACCTTTTTTTTGCGGTCACAATTAGCCATAGCTGCAGAAAAGTGACCTTAAACACCAGTAAATAAATAAATAACATAAAAAATGCCCTTTTTCAAATATTAAGACGGCAATCAGGCACCACCACCCCGCCACCCCTGAGGGAAAGCGAACCTCTTCTTCAAATAAAAAAAAGAATTATTCTTCCAAATGCTTTAAAAATGAACGATTATTAAATTTATCTGCCGCACTTTCGATGAGGGATTGAATAAGTGTTCCACCCTTGAGCTGAGACATTATATTAACGGGAGAACAAATTACTTCATCATGTGAGTTCACTTCGGAAGCCACAGATCTGTTCACAATATCTGAACTCTTGATGCGTGTCATAACTTCAATAGACTTTCTAGCAAGCAAACAATGGGTTATGCCCATTTCGTTTTTCGGGGGTAGAGCAAGCAAAAAGTGTTTTAAAATGTGGTTTTACTTGTGTCAAACTTTCTAAAGTATATTTTTTTTGACTTTTGTTAATATTGAGGGGCTGTGGATTAAATCACATATATCACTATTTTGTGTACTATATCTATATGGGTAAATAATTGTACAGTTGTGCAGGTGTCCTCCAATATTTGGACTCGGCTTCGCCTCGTCCAAAGTATCTCCGGACACCTGCACAACTGTTCAATTATTTATCCATATAGTACACAAAATAGTGATATATCTATTACATATTTTATCATCATTAAATTCTGAAAAGTGTCATACTTCAAGGAACATCTATCTGGTTTATATACTTTTCCTGCAATACTAAAAAGCCTTTCCACTGGAGCTGAAGAGACAAGCATAGCCGTAATATCGTATAGTCAGTAATGATAAATATGGGATAATTAGAAGATCCTATTTTCCAATAATCCAGTGGATTACATGACATGTAAATACAGGGTTACTAGTAATTTATATAATTATTTAGCTCAGTCAAAGATGATGCTTCAGTTAATTGTTTGTTTTGTGATTTCTCCATAAAACTAAAGATTCCTCTGTGGAATCTAATTGTTCATGTACATCACATTTAACCTTTTTAGCAGGCATGTCACTGTCAATGTTATCAGGTATAATAAATTTGTTTAATACTTCACACAAGAAGCTCATAATCTTTCTTAATAAATACTGAGAAATATCATGCTTTGTCATGTTGTTTTAACCGCCTTCACACTGATGACGAAATATCTAAAGTTCAGGGTGCAAATATTTCCCATAATGCAACTAGAAATTTAACCAATTCAATCTTGTTTGACAGAGCTCAATGAGGCTCAATGAAGCTCATAATCCTTCTTAATAAATACTGAGAAATATCATGCTTTGTCATGTTGTTTTAACCATCTTCACACTGATGACGAAATATCTAAAGTTCAGGGTGCAAATATTTCCCATAATGCAACTAGAAATTTAACCAATTCAATCTTGTTTGACAGAGCTCAATGAGCTCTGTCAAACAAGATTGAATTTGTTAAATTCCCAGTTGCATTATGGGAAAAATGGCTACTTCAAATCTGGATATTTTGAGATCAGTGTTCAGGGGGTTAAAATCAAGATAACCTTTATGTTCCACTCTATCTCCTTGAAGCTTGTCAGACAAAAGGCAGTTAACTGTATTGTTTAAAGGTATCAAATTGGTTTAGCACAAACAAAGGCCACCAATAAAGACAAAGTTTTCAACAGTTTCTATGTAACAGGTCGTGAAGACAATTGAAATTCAATCTGTTTTACTTCTTAATAATGCTTGACAAGTTTCTCTATTTAAAATAAAGAAAAAAGTAAATGGAATGGAACTTTTTATTTCCAATCCAATACCTAAAAGCAATAAGGTTGAAACTTTAAAAAGTGGCCTAAACCATGACTCAAGAATTAATAATAATAATAATAATAATAATAATAATAATAATAATAATAATAATAATAATAATAATAATTTGGAAGGCCACCCAGAATCTTTCTTTTAAGGCCTCCCCCCCCCCCCCCCCATCCAACACTCCATTGAGTCGTTCTACATTAACTCCCTTGCTCATTAAGTTGTGCAGTAATGGAAGTTTTGAAACAATAATGGTAAATTTCATGGAATGGAAAGATTTTTTAGAAAAGTATTATTCATTTTTGATGTGTAAAGATTCTTTACACTCATATTTGTGACTAAATGTAATTGAAAGTAATTGAAATTACATGGTATTTTCCAATGTAATTAATTACTTTTCAATTACATGTAACTGACAAAGGTCTCAATTACACATTACACCCAATTACTTTGAAAAAATGTAATTAATTACACTCATTACAAATTACAATTACCCCAGCCCTGCTCACAGATTTTGAAAGCATCTGCGGCAAACACAGTGGGTATCTGAGTTTGAGCATTGAAGAGAGGGATCTTCCCACAGGAACATTTTAAAACAGCGCTGTCAAATAAGGTAATACACTACTGTGCAAGCGACTGTTACATGAATATCCTAGGTCCGAGGTGAGACAAAAGTATTAAACCCACCCGATATTATGCGGACAATGAATGCAATAATTAAATTGGACAAGACATTTGGAGTGAAAGGGATTAACTCCAGAGAGCATAATCTCAGCATTAATTGTGAAATAGATTAGATCGAATAAACTACTGCATGTTGATGTCACAGAACGTCAGAATGATAACCAGTCATCAATAAGTTTTTGAATCAAATTTATGTATGTTTGTCTCGGAATGTTGCAATTTGTCAGAATAAAAAAAAAAATCTAACTGATTAAAAATGTAAATATTTTATGAGTGTTGGTAATGGTAAGGCCAACGTCATTTTGTTGAGTTGAGATTGTTGAGTTATACATGTATTTTGATCACAAAATATGACAACAAGTACATCATTTTCACTCAGGTGCCCTAGAAATTAATTACAGCTGTAATCTGTTTGACCGTGAATCATCACAATGATTTTAATATCGTGTTGGACATTGACTCGAGAAACAATTGGCAATATTAGTCGGTGACACTTCTCTTAGATCTTGAGTGAACATATCGTGGACCTGGGATATTCTCGTAAAGGTTATTTGCACAGTAGTGTAAGTCATAATGTTTTGACGAACAAGTTTGTAGTTTCAGGCGAACAACTTTTCGGGTATCTGTTTTTAAATTTAGATAACCACCAGATGAACGATAAAATTGTTTCTCTCAAATTCAGGCCTTTCTGGTCTTTCTAGAAGTCTGATCCACACCCCCCCTCCCCTCCGCCCCCCCCCCCCCCCCCCCCCTCTGCCTTGAATTGCTTTTGGTTCCCATGCCTGGCATTCTTTAGGAGTGCAGGAGTGCTGCACGCCTAGAAAAAATTGAGGAGGTCAATTTTTTGCAGCCTTGATTTTCTGGAATGCCAGACCTGTTTGGGACTGCCTTTAAAATTTATCATCATTTCGTCCCCGGAGTTCCATTGTGTTCTCTGTGCCTACTGGCACAGAGAACACATTGGAACTCATGGGATGGTTTGTCAATGTTGTATTGATTTGCAATAATTCATGACCCATTCTGTGTCATATTTTGATACATTTTGAGTGTAGAAGACAGTTACATAAGAATTGAATGCAACATTTTGAATAATGAGAAGTTGTGTGTGCCAATTTATTTTTCCACTACATGTATGTAACTGAATATACATGTAGTACAACTTTCAGTCACAATATTAATACCTTGAAGTGAATATACATGTAACCAAAAACGCATACAAGTTTTTGCTTTGAAAATTTCAAGTGCAATTGCACTCCCAAGCAATCTGAGGAGGTCAATTGTTTTGCACTCCTTGATTTTCTAGATTGCCAGGCCTGCAAATTTTATGACCTGCATTTTCACTAGTAATCAAAAAGAACAACAGAATTTGAAAAATTGTTTTTTTTTTTTTGTAAAGTGGAAACTACTGTTGCTGTGTGACCAGTATACTAAATTTCTGGTACGGTTTCAGTGTTACAGGGATGCCGAAAACCATACCGAAACAAAATCAAAATATCACTTATTTCAATCTTTATATTTTTCTGCAAAATTGATAGTCAACTCATCAGTGTGGATCGTAAATCTAAAGGCTTGTGGGCCAAATATTTTGTTCAGATTGGTAAGAAAATGTGCAAATGTGAACCTTGTGAGTGACAGGTGGCAGCAGACGCTGCGAATACGCCAGAGAAAGAAATGAAAAGGCGACGACAGAAAAACTAAAAATAAAAAATGGCAAGTTGTTAACTTTGTTCTTCCGTTTTTGAAGAAATAGGACATGGTTTCAGTGTTCCTAACATTCAGCCTGATTCAATGTATATTCTGGAAATTACTGTGTGATTTATTCTCAGGGGACATTAGGGGTCATGTGGGTGGTTGACAATTGGTTGGAAATAATTCACTGGTATTGACAACTTAATATGTTGACAACTTAACATACATGTACAAACTGTTTCACTGCCTGTGGTTATTGGTTCTCAGGGATGTTTTATAACATTTCTTTAAATTCAGCATTTCTATTTTAAGATGCAGATACTTTTAATAACTGATCATTTTATTAGCTCAACTTTGGCGAAGCCAAATTTGAGGTATTGTCATGGCCCGTCGTCCGTCTCGCCATCTGTCCATCTGGCTGTCTGTTCATCCGTCGTGCCAAACACATGGCTCGGGCTAGAGGCCATATTTATGAACAGATCTTTACGAAACTTCTTGGGTACCTTTGTTATCATTGTGAGACGAGATCAAGTGTTTTTAGGTCCGGTCCGAAATTCAAGACGCCCGCTGGCAGCCATTTTGTACAAAATTAGGTGCAATCCGATTTTTGCGCAGAACTTACATATGAAAGCTCTGATTTGAATGATTTTTTGTATGAATGTTTAGTACCATGGGATACATCACATATAATACAGATTTTTTTCTCGTACATAAATTATGCAAATTAGACTAACTTTGATTTATTAAGTGTTACTTTCAGCACTGTAACTGCAAATGCCAATACGGCTTGGGCTAGTGGCCGTATTTATGAACGGATCTTTATGAAACTTCTTGGGTACCTTTGTTATCACCGTGGGACGAGAACGAGTGTTTTTGGGTCTGGTCTGAAATTCAGGATGGCCACTGGCAGCCATTTTGTACAAAATTAGGTGCAATCAGATTTGTGCACAGAAATTCCATGAAAGTGCTGATTTGAATAATTTTTTGTGTGAATGTTTAGTACTAAGGGATACATCACATATAATACAGTTTTTTTTTCTCGTGCATCAATTATGCCAATTAGACTAACTTTGATCTATTTAATGTTACTTTCAGCACCGTAACTGCAAATGCCAATATGGCTCTGGGTAGGGGCCGTATTTATGAATCGATCTTCACAAAACATTTGTTATCACCTTGGGATGAGAATGAGTGTTTTTGGGTGCGGTCCATAATTCAAGATGGCTGCCAGTGGCCATTTTGTACCGAAATTAGGTCCAATCAGTTTTTGTACACAACTTCTATACGGCTCAGGCTAGAGGCTGTATTTATGAACCGATCTTTACGAAACTTCTTGGGTACCTTTGTTAACACTGTGGGAGGAGAACGAGTGTTTTTGGGTGCGGTCCAAAATTCAAGATCGCCACCTGCAGCCTTTTTGTACCAAAATTAGTGCAATCAGTTTTTTGTACAGAACTTCTGTATGAAAGTTCTGAATTACAACTCGAATTACGTAGTGCACATACTGACTAGGGCTGTCGAGATTAATCGATTGTTGATCGGTCATGGCAAAATCGGTTAGTATTTTTCGTTGTCGAATAATCAGTAAATTGTATCCCGTTTTAGATGTTTAATATTTAAAAAAAAATTTGATGAAAAAACTATTGTTTCTAAAGGTACGCTGACGGTTCAAAAGTTCAGAACATCCAAGCTTTGAATGTACCTAAAAGGATCGTCTTCGTTGTTTACTTGAGGTAGGTCAACTGACTTGAACTTCATTTTTATCGACTTCAAAGAGAGGGGGGGGGGGGGGGGATCTAGGTACGCTCAATCGATTATTGTCAATTATTTGTGACGATTAATCGATTCCTAAATTAAAAAATCGTGACAGCCCTAATACTGACCAAACAAATCACACTGTTTGGTCACATGATGTATTTCGTATTCAATGAGGCTATTATTTATAGTTTGTCTAGCTTTTCATTTGGGATTGATTAAGCTATGCAGGTCATGGAACAATCAAGTCATCAGTGACCTGCTTTCTGCTTTCGAAGTTTTTAGCACAATAACAAAGTGCAGAAATTTCTTTTTAGACCACAATATACAAGTGAATTTTGGGTGAAAAATTCAGTTTCACTTAAAAATATTTGATGGAACTGAATATTGGAACACCAAAGAATTATTATTAGACCAATTTATTTTTTACGGCACCAGTTGTTTTGTCATAAGGACATGGAGACATCAGCTTCCAAAAATTAATGTCTCTCATTGAGACCCATTAATTGCTTCGTAATTTGGAAGCCACTGCAGCCAATAAATTTAGTTAAAACCAGTTTTGTAGAATTTATTGCTAAGTTTAGCATCTGACATTGCATAACCGACTAGTCGATTAATCGTCGACTACTACCCGGCAATTAGTCGCTTAGTAAAAATCCAAATGGTATTAATTGTTTCAACACTAAACCACCCTGATGTGGCATCAAAGATAATGAATGCACCATCATCGGCTACTTCAAAGAAATTGTTCTGTGGCGACATCGAAGTAATCATTAAGCATGATTTTCATGCTTTATGATTACAGTAAAACATGTCTTGAGAGGCCACTGTCTTGAGAGACCACCTGTCTTGAGAGACCACATCTGCGAGGCACTGATTGGTTTTACTCTATAATGGACCTGCTATGGGAGACCACCTGTCTTAAGAGACCACTGTGACCTGGTACCAACTTGTATTTTTATGCCATAATGGACCTGTCTTGAGAGACCGCCCCTTTGAAGACTGAAACCATGACAAAAGCTTTTTACCTGTTCTGGAATTGGAAAATCCATTGTGGTTATACTAACATAATTAAAAGTATTAAAAGCTCTTAATTGGGTTTCAATTGCTAACTCATTAAAGATTGAGATGTTCTTATAAGAAAATATATGGGAAAAGATTAGGATTAATGCGGAATAAACAATATAATACACACCTGAAATGTGACAGATACTCAGATAGGAATAAAAATAAATTTGTGTTGAAAATCTTTTTGTAACAAATTGAAATGGACTGTTATAAAAATAAATTAGTGTTGAAAATCTTCAATGAAGATTTTCAACACTAATTTATTTTTATAATTTTTATAACAGTCCATTTCAATTTGTTACAAAAACTTCATAAAAAAGAACAACTACAAAGTAATTACAAAAATCCATTCTTCTCCATTTCTGAATTTTGTGGTTGGTTATTCACTGACTTGAGAAAACCTGAAACTTGTTATGAGAGACCACCTGTCTTGAGAGACCACTTTTGTGTGGCCCAAAGGGCGGTCTCTCACGACAGGTTCTACTGTACACAACTGCGCAAGTGACCATTACATGAATATCCCAGGTCCACAATATCTTCACTCAGGATCTAAGAGAAGTCGCCAACTAATATTGGCGATTGTTTCTCGAGTCAATGTCCGACACGATATTAAAATCGCTATGATTCTCGGTCAAACAGATTACAGCAGTAATTAATTTCTAGGGCACCTGAGTGAAAAGGATGTACTTAATGGAACATTTTACACGACTCTCACAATTTTGTGGTCAAAATACATGTACATGTATAACTCAACAATCTCAACTCAACGAAATGACGTTGGCTTTACCATTATCAACACTCATAAAATCAGGCCTCTAAAAATTGCATGAACGGCCGTTTCGTTCGAGCTCCGTTCGAGCAAAGTTCCCTTCAGTTAACCTTTTTCCCGTTTGTGCAAAAATTGGCATTCAAATGACTGAAAACAGCGACCGAAGTGAGAGTCAAATAACCCGGGTGAGGGAAACTATAATAGCTCCAAACGTAAATGAAAGGAAACACTAAAAATAACATTCCATATCGTTTCTCTGAAACAGGAAGTAACCCTTTGCCGGTGTTACTAAGATAATGCACGGCTTTGAAAACGCACAGATGGGTAGGCTGAAATCAGATACAGGCACTGTAAAATTTACTATGAATCGGAGGAAAGAGGCCTACCAACCGTTTGTGAACAGTTGTGGTTGACAGCAGTGCATTTTTTGACTTTGACTCCGTACTGCGGAGCTAATTTATGCAGAGCTAATAAATTAACTCCCTTGATGCTCAACATGAATACTCAATGATGATGGGTAAATGAGCACCGACGTTTAGGAAAGCACCTAAACATTTTGCAAACAACATGAGTGATAACCAGTGGATTCGCACTGAATCAATTCACACTGCAAAGTCCACTGCCAAATATTCGGCCTTATAGTTACTTGATAAAAATAAGCGACAGTTCACACAGAAGTAATTTCCCAACTTGAGTGAAAATTTTTTTTTGTGAATTTCTGGGGGATAAAGTGATTCGGCAATGCCGATTGCCGTAGCCATTTGCGACTGGTCTAATGATGTGACAGTGAGGGTTGACCACTCATTTGAATAAAAGTTAAAATGAATTGAAGAAATATAAAAAGTAGCATCGTGTTTGCTCACAAATATTATTTTGTTATCATGAATTGAAAATCCCTGCCGTTTTTTTTTCAATTTCCGATGAAAAAATTATATTTGTAAACAGCACACAATTGACTAATTGTGACCACAACAAAGGTACAAAATCAAGTTTAGCCAATTGCTTAAGTTATAGTTCATACTAATGCTTCTCGTTTTAGAGGACTTGAAGGACTTCCACCCCAGGCATTGGCGACCAGGTTCTTTTTTTATCAGTAAAATAGAGCTGGTTTACCACAGCAAACAAACACTGTTTCACTTCCTGGGCCTCCCATGAGATGAAGGGCCAAGCTATGCTGTATGTTTTGTCCAAAGCCTCCATCCACATTTTTTTCAAGTACATTTAGGCCCACATTCTCAGTGGATTTTGAACAACTCTTGATTAAAAAAAGTAATAGTCCCTCCCCCCTCCCCATCCCCCGATAAAAAAAAAAAAAATAGTAGGAAATCTGGCTTGTTCCAATATTATTTTCTTATGTTAACTTGAAAATCACTACCGGTAATTTTCTACTCACTGGTAAAAAATATTTGTGAACTGCACCCCATCGCCCCACCCTCCCCAAGAAGAAATAGTTCAAAGTAGCTCCTCACCGAGGGTTGATCCAGAGGTGGGTGGGGGGGGGGGGGGGAAGGGTTGGCGTGCACTCCCTCTATTTTTTCATGAGTTCTGTTGAAACACCTTTCCCTTATAAATCATGAGAAATCCCAAAATACTCAAGTTTGAACACCCCCTCTTGTACCCCTGCCAACTGGCTGCTTCAGGCCTTCAATTATGCTGTGCATCAATCATACGTTTGAGGTAGTCCAAACTTGAACCCCAAATTCACAGCGGCAACAGGTGGCAATATAATTTGGGGGCTTGGTCGTCCTGTTGAGACAGGAGGAGAGAGTAATTAGCGCCCCCTTTTTAAAAATAATCCTGGATCCGCCTCTGCTTATTACTGTTAAATAGGCGGCTGGCCTACTTGAAAATTCTGGTTGCTCACATTTTTTTTTTCTTGCCATGAATTAAAAATCCTGCCGGTAATTTTAAACTCTAGATAGACATAAATAATAATGAACACTCCGCCCCTCCCCCCCCTCCCCCCTCCCCCCTCCCCCACACACCACTCTAATAATCCCTACATGTATTGTAAATGGTGCTTTTCACAAATATAATATTTTGTTATCATGAATTGAAAATCACTGCAGGCATTTTTCAACTCCTGATAAAAAATATTATCCGTAAACAGCCCACCCACACACCTCCAGGCTCCTTGCAGAAACAATAGAAAGTAGCTCCTTATGAGTCATGACTGTCAAATATTCGTAAATTGTGTCTGGCCATGATTATTTTCTTGTCATCATGAATTGAAAATCTATGCCAATAATTTTCAACTCTTGATAAAAAAATTAATATAGCCTAGACACCACCTCTCTCCTCCTGTTAAATAACGAAATGTCCGTAAATCGAGCTTGTTTGCAAAATTATATTATTTTGTTATCAGGAATCGGAAATCATTTACAGCTCTTTATAAGGAAGTAAGACATGGAGGTGTTAAGCCTTTTTGTATTGAGCTTCCCATGCAGTAGGCTATATTGTGGCATAACTAGTTTAAACATATCACACCCCAACCCCCTCCACCTCTTCACGATAAGACAATGTGGGGACATTCTGCTCCATTCACCCAAACATTGAGCCTTGAACTGGCAGAGAGCCGAATTGTCGTTTTGCTTTTGTCCAAAGCCCCACTTTTTTGCACACATATAGGCCTATACTCTGGAATCTGTTGCATTCTCAAACCTGCGAGAGAGAAGGAACCATAATCGCCTGTCTTTGTGATTCATTTGTTTGCTGTTTTATATCTGGATTTACCAGGGGCAGGGGTTTACATCTGAATTCAACCTATCTCGATCTTACCTTTACATGCACTGGATGTGTCATTCTTTTATCAACGTGACGGTGAGTGGATAACAAACAGGGTTCACACAAATCTTTTTTAATAATTATGGTACAGCTACTATAGGACTGAAACTAAGTCTCAATAAAGTACCGGCTTGAGAGTAAAAACAAAAGCAGCTTGACATAATTTTATCTTTTAATAAATACATACATCGAAAGTATCAACATTACAACAAAGTACAACTGTACCCAAAACAAAATATACAAATAAATACAATCATTATCAGGCAGTCATCAAACTTCCCTGTTCAGTCTATCAATAATTCAATATGTATTGACACTGACAGCTTTGTAAAACACCTTGTCTGAAAAAATGAAAATGGGTTAAGCAAACATTTCCGGTTAAGCAAATTTTTTTTGCTTAACCCTTTTTCCGGCTAAGCAAATTTTCAATTTTTAAAGGCCTGTAAAATATTTACGTTTTTCAATCAGTTAGAATTTTTTTAAAAAAATTTTGACAAATTGCAACATTCCGACACAAACGTGCGTACATTTGATTCAGAAAATTATTGATTGGTTATCATTCTGACATTCTGTGACATCAACATGCAGTAGTTTATTTGGTCTAATCTATTTCACAATTAACCCTTTACCCAACGCAGACGATATTACATTTTTTTAATTTAAATATCTTTTTTAATTTTTTTTGAAAAATTTCAACAAAACCATGTCATGTGACCCCTCATTGGAAGTTGGAACGAGCTCAACGAGCTCGTTCCAAAGAGGGCCCACATGATATGGTTTTGTTAAAATTTTCTGAAAAATAATATTTTTTCAGCTGCTGAATCTGCAGATTAGGCGGGCGGATGCAGGCGATTCGTTGGGTAAAGGGTTAATGCAGCGATTATGCTCTCTGGAGTCAATCCCTTTCACTCCAAATGTCTTGTCCAATTTAATTACTGCTTTCATTGTCTGCGTAATCTTGGGTGGGTTTAATACTTTTGTCTCACCTCGCACCTAGGATATTCATGTAACAGTCACTTGCGCAGGAGTGTACTTTGATGTCGTTGCAGAATAATTGGAACAATGCCATGTTTGTCTTTGCGATCTTGGGATCTGGGTCGGTTTAAATGCAAATTTCTCCCATCTGATTGTGAAGTCACCCAATTGTTGACGAGACATACTCTATCCCATCCCTGTACCTGTTATGTTGGTACTGGCAGTACTTTGACATACCTGTACTGAATACAGCACACGTGTGTGCAATATTTAGTAACAACCATGATTGGCTGGTTTAGACGGGCATACATGTATCAAGTTGTGGATGAAAGATGGCGCTACATGTATGCTAAAATGGTCTGTTGGAAAAATAGTTGGTAACAAACACTTATCAAAACCTCGGCATTGAAAAGAGTTTGGTTTTTAATCTAATTGTTAATTTTGTCCAGACAACTGATCAAAATTATTTTGTTTTGTGAGTTTCAAGCACTGATACTAATGAGTTGTATTTTGATGTTTGTTTCCTTTATGTGTGTGACCATAAAGCTACATGTTTGTTTTTGAAGCAAAAATTGGAAAAGAAATATTAAAATTTGAAGGCCGAATTTTCAGTGTGTTTTTTCAATTTTAAAATTGGAAAAGAAATATAAAAATTTGAAAGCCAAGTGGTCTGTGCGTTTTTTTCAATGTTAAACATACAGAAAAAATGTAGATGTTGTGTGAACCTCCTTCCCTACCGGCTACAAAATATTTTCACTGTAGACCACATGATGCACAGTGCTCATCATCCGTGCAATGAAGCAACAAGTGACAAGGGTGTATCTCCATCTGGTCAGGAGGGAATATCTTCCTCTGGTTGGTGGGTGTCCGAGGAGATCTTCCCCGAAATATTTTTTTTCTATAATATATTAGTGATTGACCAAAGTTTTGCATTCACATTCAGCATCAGCCAAAATGACCCATCGGGAGACCATCAGCAGTCGACGTTCAATATTGGTGGTCGCCGATGCTTCCTTTCTGATGTAGAAATAAATGCTGGGTTGTTGTTACATTTACATGTACAATCAAAAAAGGTAAGTTGGGCCTGTTGAGTTAAACTTACGAAGTCTCCCCAAACTACTTGAAATTTGGAATTTAACTGTAGTACTGGAGTTTGGCAAATCAAAGTATAGAGTGTGCAATGTCAAATACAGTTAAAACTAGAAGTCCTGTCACGAATAGTGCGCTTATCTAGGCTTAATTGCGCGTTGAAATTGCGCGCAATTGCCATATCAAATGGCATCCAAAGCACGGAAGGTTCTCTTGGTTACTCATAGCAAACACATGCAATGTTTCTGCCAATGGACCTCCGGGTTACCCGGAGGTCCATTGGCTGAAACATTGCTTGTGCACAGGCCATACGTACAGAATTTGATAGCTATACTTGGGCCTTAACGCATACATTAACGTGCATATCAACGTGCTATTTGTGCGCATTTCATGACAGGACTTCTAGTTTTAACTGTAGAACATGTCCCGTAATTCTCTATATGGTATTAGTGCTCCCTGATTGGACATTGACATGATTTTTTGGGTCACACAGCACCAAAACTGAATATAATTATTTAGGCCAAAAAAAGGTAAAAAAAACTGTTTCTCAGGCCCTCCAGCATGTTCCTTTTGGCTGCTACATGCTCTCTTCTTATAACCAATGCATACTCAAAAAACATAAAAATTAAATGGTTTATTGTGTCGCCTGCCCCACGAAGTGGGGAGCGACATATAGGGATTACTTTTGTCGTCTTGCCGTCCGCGTTGTTGTCCGCGTCACACTTTCTCTTATCCGCCACTCCTCTTTAACCTTTGAATGGATTTTGATGAAACTGTCAGTGATTCTTTATCACATAATGGCATTGTGCACCTCCTATTTTATTTTTTGATCCGCTGTATTTTTTCCAGAGTTTTGCCCCTTTTCCACTTAGAATTCTGTCTGAAGTATTAAAATATAGTGCAGGCGACACACGTCTTCCATGGAAGACTCACATCTAAGTGTTTGATATTTTACCCCCTTTACTCTGATGTCAAAATTCCAAAATTTCAGGAAGCTGTTTTTTTCCATAATGCATCTAGAAATTTAACCAATTCAATTGAATTGGTTAAATTTCTAGTTGCATTATGGGAAATTTTTTCTGCCTGAAATTGAGATATTTTGACATCAGTGTGCAGTGGGTTAAGTTAATAAAATTGATAAATTTACAATGTTTTAACACTCAAGGGACAAAATACACCACTTCCCATGCTATTCTGTAGATTATGAGGCCTAAAACATAAAACAAACCAAGAACTTGAATGTTTGATGGCAAAGGCATAATTACAAAAATAAAATAAAAAAGTGCCAAGAACTTGAACGTTTGATGGTAAAGAAATAATTACAAGAATAAAATGAAAAAAATGCCTGCCCACATGCAATTTTACACAAAATGGCCTGAGAAACAGAAGATCTAATTTGTGGGGCCGTATCAACATAGTTTCTTTACAGTTTGATGATACTTATGAATTTTTTCTATTTTATTTCAGCTAAAGAAAAGACTCAAGTTAGTAGATTAAAAAAATTGAAGAAACGTCTTTCAGCAAGTTTTGGTCGATTATGTGAGTGTAAATAATTTAGTACAATGATTTTTGTCTTCCAATAAGTGACATGTATGTTTGTTAACTGGTGAAAAGCCATATTAGAACGTTATATTCTTTAGTACTGGTTCACCTACAACTATTCCCAGGGTGTTTAATTAACTCTAGGCAATATGCATTGCCGAGGTATTTGCCGACCTAAAATCCATTTTCCAAGGCACTAAATTTGCCGAGGCATTTTCATGAATGTTGCGATTTTTAAGCATATGTTGAAATGTTTTTCTGTAGGGAAGTAAGGGAGCACCAAACTCGAGGGTTATTTGGCCCCCAAAAAATAATGATTTGGTTACGGTTACCCGACCGATCCTAATTTTGCGCCCTGACCCTAACAATTTTTAGCTTAACTTGACAAAGTCAAGATAAGCTATCGCCATCACGCATGTGGAAGTCTGTGAGTCTGTTCACATTTTCCTTTAGCACACAGGGTTTGTACGAGTCCTTGAAGGTGCTTGAAAGTGTTTGAATTTAAAAATTGAAAATCCAGGGCCTGTAAAGTGCTTGAAAATCATATCTCCTGTAGTAAAGTCCTGGGAAGTACTTGAAAATTATGTGCAGGGATGAGATTTTTCAGTTTTTTATTGGACATAAGTCTTTTTCGAGTTTTTAAAATTTTTTTTTTATTTCTTTCAAAGAAAATAAAGGTTGAATCACAGCTTTACAAATTGTTTATCATATAATTGGGGGCGTAATGGTTGATTTTGATACATTTCCTTCATGCAAGCACAATTTCAGTTTATTTTCAGATTTTTGTAATAGACTGAAGTCGCATGCTTGTATGTTGTGGCAATAATCTAGCGTGTTTATGAAAAAAATTGCTGTGATAGCTTGTGTAATTGCATAGATTGACAATGCATAAAGTCGGTGTTTTTTCATAAACAGAAACAGAGCATGCCTCCTTAATCGTGCATTCCCGTCATTATTCGGACCATTACGTGACCGCTAATATGTTATAAACAGGTACGCAAGTATGAAATAGAGTCAGCATTATGTTGTCAGAAGGTCCTGGAAAATGCTTGGAAAAAGTCCTTGAATTTTATTTTCTCAAGGGTGTACGAACTCTGAGCACAGGCTACAACCCGTAGTTCTTGTCCGATCATCACAAAATTTCATATGCAGGTTTGAGGTCATGTCTAGATGAGAACGCCCCTTTTGGTTGCGATCGGTCAACTGTGATGGCTGCCTGAGTCCAAAACCTGAAAACCTTTAGCACAGTCTACAGGTTGTATTTATGAAGGGATTTCATTGTAACTTGGTAGGATGCCTCTGTATAATATCCACTTTTGGTCTCGATCTGTCAACTGTGATGGCTGCCCAAGCCCGAAACCCAAAAACTTTTAGCACAGTCTACTGGTCATATTGGAGGGATTTCATTGTAACTTAGTAATCTTTGTAGAAAAGATCATGTTATTATGACACGATGTCATATTGGTCATACAAAACTAACACATTCTTTTTGTTAGAGGGTAATATGCGACCACAGTGTGTTTCCTGCCAGCAGGTGTTGACAGTGGAGCACATTCTTTTGCACTGTACAGATTTTAATCTTGTTATACAACAGTATTTTCATGTTGCATCTCTTCAAGACCTGTTTTACAAGACAAACTCTCATAAAGTTTTGTCATTCCTGAAGGAAATCAACCTTTTAATAAATTTTAAATAGATTGTTTTTATTATTTTAAATTCTCATCCATCATTTATATCTGTTTCACAGGTTGATTTACACAACCTTTTTGATGAACTGCACTCATTTTTTCATTTCGTTGTTCGCTTGTTAGTTATACTCCACACTTTTCATATTTCGTCATCTTGTTTTTAACTACTGCATTGAAAATAATGATCACTTCTAACAATGCATACTTTCATCGCCACAATATAGCCTTAGTTGCTGATGTGGCATTAAGCACCAATAAATAAATAAATTCATTGTAACTTGTTAGGTTGACTCGATATAATGCCTAGATAAGAATGTCCTCTTTTGGATGCGATAGGTCAACCGTGATGGCTACACAGGCCCAAAAACCTTTCTCACAGTCTACATGCCGTATTTATGAAGGGATTTCATTGTAACTTGATAGGATAACTTGTTTTGGAATACTTTCACTGTAACTTGGTAGCTTTTTTTGACATATATTAACTGTGAGGGCCACATTAATGCACCCCTCAATTTTTAGTACAATCTACACCTCATATTATTTTTAAATCATCTTGACAAAGTCAAGCTGAGCTAATCTCATCGCTCTCCGCCCATCCGTCCGTTGTCCATCTACACCATGTTTTGGTCTTCTCCAAAGCCACTGGGCCAATTCGAGGGAACGTTTGTGTGTGATGGTCCTGAAGGGGCATTGCATTTTTGTTCAACTCAAGTTTGTTCAAACAAAGTTCGTGAAGCAATGTTTGTCTTTGTAATGGGAGGGGTAAGATTTTTGGCCCCGCCCAAAATTTCTATTTTCTGAACCGATGGTCTGATTTGAACCAAATTTGGTATGTGGTATTATTGGGTCATGAGTACTTGACTCCTGCAAAAAAAAAAATTCGCTCATTCCCATGGGAACCCTGGAAGCTAAAAATAGAAATATTTTCAAACGCCCATATTTCCCAAACCACACGGAACAGAGAGCTGTTATTTGGTATGAAGTATCCTTAGGACCAGTAGTACTGAATGGTAAAATTGCCATCGGTTATGTTAGGGTGTTCTGTAATGGACATCGAAAAAATGCTGAGTCAGCATGTTTGCAAAAATTAAAAAAATTGTTTTCTACAGAACTCTCAGATTCAAGTTTATTCAAATCGGATCCACAGGTTAATATTTCGGCTAGCTATGGTAGCCCAAATTTTAACTTAGTGCAATATGAAGAAATTTCTTTAAAATTTCTCTTCTTCAGATCCAACAGTCACAATGCTTTCATATTTAGTACACAACATCTCCAGGGAAGTCAGATTCAACTATGTTCAAATCGAAAGCCTGGGTTAATATTTGGGCTCCCTATGGGAGCCGGAATTGGCCATGTTGCTGAAGAATTAAAAATTTTGTATTCAGTACCATCTAGAAGTGGGTAACTAAGATTAATCCACATAGGTTGTATCAAGGGGCTTCATAGGGGAGCTCTACTACATTTTACATTATGATCAGCTGAAGAAAAGGCATGATGCCTGGATTATTTTTGTCACTCCTGAGGGACTCCAGGATTAGCAGTGTGTATCCTATGGAGATGGATTGCTTAATGTAGACTCATTCTTGGACTCTGTTTATATTGTGTTCTGTTCAAGATGAGCACTTCAGGCCCCATGGGGCCTCTTATTATTGAAAACATAGCATACATGGAACAGAAATTAACATGTTCCCAATTATCACAATTCCTGTCTTATTTCATAATCCTTTCATAAATATTGAACATTATCCTTTTCATCAAACACAATACACAGACAAGTTAAGCTACAGTACATGGAGGGTGGATTACTACCAAAACACCAGCCACCACGGGAGTGACTACGAGTGTAGAGGATTAAAACCCACGGTGGACTCGCTCGTCTATCTGTGCAATCACTGCGATCTCGAGTGACGAGGATTAGTGACGGTACAGAAACAGGAACAATGAAATTCAATGGCCGTGCGGTGTCACCATGCTGAGTGACCGAGATTATCTTGAAAAATCATCTGATGTGAATGAACTGCATAATCCATTGTATATTTGTACAAGTTGAAAGTCATGTTGAAAATATTTTTTCAGTGTTATTGTCGAGTGCGAGTTTCTTTTAAGTAGGCCTACCAATGGCAATGGAAGCCTTCAAAATTTCAATTCTGCTGCACAGATCTAATGTTAACCCTTTACCCAACGTAACGGCCAAAACCGGCCAGCGCTATTCTCAAAAATCGCCAATTAATTTTCATTATTTTTTTCATTTTTTGTCTCAAAAACATAGGTTATGACCCCTCGTTGGAATGAGCTCGACGAGCTCGTTCCAACGAGGGGTCATAACCTATGTTTTTGAGACAAAAAATGAAAAAAATTAGTTATTCAAGAAATTTTTTTGCAAGTGTCGTCTGCTTTTCATGTTAGGTAAAGGGTTAAAGACATTTTCACAGATCACAACAAACTACAAATTGAACAACACATTGTTGAACTTTATTTCATATTGAAAAGAAAATCCAATGCGACATTGATGAAGAATAATATGTCCTAAGTTAGTTTAGTTGTTTAGTTTCGCCAGCCATCATATGAGCAAAAATTGCGCAGCTTTAATAAAAATGTTTGGGGGTGGGGGGGAATTCAGTTTCTCGACTCCAGAGCACAAAGACTGTTAAAAAGAAATATGCCTGTATTTATATGTACATGATGTACAAAATAAAATTAATTATTGCACCTGGAAGTCTTTTTGACTCCCGCTTTTTGAATACCTTTCCTTACAGTGACCGGATTTCGATGAAATTTGGGTAGTACATGTAGATCACTTTCATCAATTGTGGGTCCAAGTTTGAATATGGGCATTTTCCGTGCATATTTAATTAGGTTGCTGAAATTTGATTGGCTGATGGTTTCCAGACTCTAACTTTCCTTAAAATCAACTGATTTCGATGAAATTTCATATATGGATTACTTTTATCAATACCTAGGTCAAGTTCGAATGTGGGAAATTTTGTTCCGAAAGTCTGTCCGTCTGCCTGTCCGTCTGCCCCATGCGTCAATGCACCTCGGCCTAAAAGCCATATTTATGAACCAATCTTCACGAAACTTCTTGGGTATCTTTGCTATCATTGTGAGATTTCAAATATGGATTACTTTTATCAATACCTAGGTCAAGTTCGAATGTGGGAAATTTTGTTCCGAAAATCTGTCCGTCTGCCTGTCCGTCTGCCCCATGCGTTAACGCACTTCGGCCTAAAAGCCATATTTATGAACCAATCTTCACGAAACTTCTTGGGTATCTTTGCTATCATTGTGAGACCAGAATATGTGTTTTTGGGGTTTGGCCCAAAATTCAAGATGGCCACCAGTGGCCATTTTGTTCCGAAATTGGGTGTAATCATTTTTTTGTACAGAACTTCTATATGAAAGTTTGGATTTGAATAAATTTTTGTATGAATGTTTCATAACATGCAATACATCACATATAATACAGGTTTTGTTCTCGTGCAAAAATTATGCAAATTAGGGAAACTTTGATTTATTCAGTGCTACTACTGATACACAGTAAGTGCACACCTTCCGTGTTTTTTCGTTTCCAGACTCAAACTTTCCTTACAGTCAGTCGATTTCGATGAAATTTGGGTAGTAGATCACTTTTATCAATTGTGGGTCCAAGTTCGAATATGGCATTTTCTGCACATATTTAATTAGGTTGCTGAAATTTGATTGGCTGACGGTTTCCAGACTCTAACTTTCCTTAAAATCAACTGATTTCTATGAAATTTCAGATATGGATTACTTTTATCAATACCCAGGTCAAGTTCGAATGTGGCAAATTTTGTACCGAAAATCTGTCCGTCTGCCCCGTGCATCAATGCACCTCGGATTAAAAGCCGTATTTATGAACTGATCTTCACGAAACTCTTGGGTATCTTTGTTAACATTGTGAGAACAGAATATGTGTTTTGGGGTTTGGTCCAAAATTCGAGCTGGCCGCCAGCGGCCATTTTGTTCCGAAATTGGGTGTAATCAGTTTTTTGTACAGAAGTTCTATATGAAAGTTCGGATTTGAATAAATTTTTTTTTTACACAAAAATTCATAGGCCCTACTGCAGGATTTCCGGATTTTCTCTTCCTTTTTTAGCTTAACTTGACATAGTCAAGATAAGCTATTGCCATCACACGTGCGGAAGTCTGTGAGTCTGTGAGTCTGTTCACATTTTCCTTTAGCACGGGCTACACCCTGCAGTTCTTGTCTGATCGTCACAAAATTTCATATGCAGGTTTGGGGTCATGTCCGGATGAGAACGTCCCCTTTTGGTCGCAATCGGGCAACCGGTATGGCTGCCCGAGCCCAAAACCTGAAAACCATCAGCACAGTCTACAGGTCATATTTATGAAGGGATTTCATTGTAACTTCGTAGGATCACTCCAGATGATGCCCAGATGAGATTGTCCCCTTTGGTTTCGGTCATTCAACCAGGAGGGCTGCCCGAGCCCGAAGCCAGAAAACCTTTAGCACAGTCTACAGGTCATATTTATGAAAGGATTTCATTGTAACTTGGTAGGTTGACTTCATATAATGTCAAGATGAGAACGTCCCCTTTTGGACACGATTGGGCAACTGTTACGGCTACAGGGGCCCAAAGCTCGAAAACCTTTAGAACAGTCTACTGGTCATAATTGTGAAGGGATTTCATTGTAGCTTGGTAGGATGACTCCAAATAATGTCTAGATGAGAACGTCCCCTTTTGGTCGCGGTCAGTTAGCCTTGATGGCTGCCCGAGCCCAAGGCCCCAAAACGTTTAGCATAGTCTATAGGTCATATTTATGGAAGGATTTCATTGTAACCTGTTAGTTTGACTGCACATAATGCCTAGATGATGACATCCCCTTTTGGTCGTGATTGGTCAACTGTAACGGCTTCAGGGGCACAAAGCCCAAAAACCTTGAGCACAGTCTACAGGTCATATTTATGAAGGAATTTTATTGTAACTTCGTAGGATCACTCCAGATAATGCCCAGATGAGAATGTCCCCTTTCGGTTGCGATCATTCAACCATGCTGGGAGCGCGGTGGCTCAGTAGGTAGAGGTGCAGGCTGCAAGCCGAGAGGTCCTCGGTTCGAATCCCACCTGCGGCAACCGCGTTGTGTCCTTGGGCAAGACACTTCATCTCCATTGCCCACGTGGGGGCACGATGACGCCGTGTACTGAGGTACGCATGTCTTCAACCAATCTAACGCTGCCTGTGCTGCAGTGCGGAATTACGATGTTGGGGAGCTGGCAGCTGCTCGTCGTTGCTCGGTGGTTCTATCCGGGTACTCCGGCTTCCTCCACCCGTAAAACTGTCACGGTCATGATTAGCCATTGTGCATAAGTATGTGACCTTAAACACCAATAAATAAATAAATAAATATTCAACCATGATGGCTGCCCGAGCCCAGTGCCCAAAAACCTTTAGCACAGTCTACAGGTCATATTTGTGAAGGGATTTCATTGTACTTGGTAGGTTGACTTCATATAATGTCTAGATGAGAACGTCCCCTTTGGACGCAATTGGGAAACTGATGGCTACAGGGGCCTGATGCCCGAAAACCTTTAGCACAGTCAGGCCATATTTATGAAGGGATTTCAATGTAACTTGATGGGATGTCTCATTTTGGAATAATTTCACTGTAACTTGGTAACTTTCGTTAATATATGTTAACTGTGAGGGCCACATACATTAACTGTGAGGTAATATTAACCCACCCCTCAGCTCTTTAGTACAGTGTACACCTCATATTATTTTTATCAAAAACATAGCATACAGGGACCAAAAATGAACATATTCCCAATTATCACAATTCTTGTCTTATTTCATAATCCTTTCATAAACATTGAACATTATCCTTTTCATCAAATACAACACACAGGTTAAGCTACAGTGTCATTGACACTTTCATTTGAGGGGGGGGGGGGATCTTGCTTTTACGTCCATAGGCCTAAATGAAAGCCTATGCTTTGTCAATGACCGTGGACAAAAAATATACGGCGTGGGCACCTTCAGCAACTGCCCACAGCGTTAATACGTTCCACGACATTTCCGTGTTGGGGATTAAAAGCCAAACCGATAGATTACTGATGATACATGTATTTTAACTTTACGAAGTTGCACATTTTTTTCTGTCTTAATGTCATCGTAGTTAATTAATGCATCGATTATTTTAAGTTACTGTTTCTGCTGAAAAAAAACAATAAAATTAAACTGAATGCAATGAAAGTTTCAACAAATTATGCATTTATATTAAAGTCGCCATTGCGTATACGTTTGTCAGTTCTTAGTGGCGACAATGCATTCGTCCTTAGCAATTGTCATAATGTCATCTCAGTTAATTAATGCATCGATTATTTCAAGTAGGCCTAATGTTTTGTACCGAAAAATAAACATAAAATTAAACTGAATGCGACGAAGGTTTCAATGAAAACATTTAAACTAAAAACGCTTAAAAGAATATTCTGCGAACTAGATGGCATGTGGGAAATTGGAAATCACATTCAGTAAGTGGCGGAGCTATGGGAGTGGGCCCCCCCCCTCCCCCCCCAAATTCAAACCTTATTTCAACTACTTTCATTCATCTATCGCATGTTACACCCAAACTGAGGCAAACTTTTTCTACAGTGTTCGGTTTGGGTAATTAATGTTCACAGATTGTTACCTCCAGTTGGTAGCAAATTTTACCCGAGACACCCAGTGCACAAGATTTTTTAAAACTTTCCTGTGTGGGAGGACCTCTGAACCTCTTCTCTAGGGAAGGGAGCTCCCTCTCAGAGGCTCACCGTCAGCGCTGACTCAGTTCCTTGGGACAATGGAGCTCCCACTTTTGATC
This sequence comes from Pictodentalium vernedei, assembly GCA_031216915.1. Taxonomy (NCBI): domain Eukaryota; kingdom Metazoa; phylum Mollusca; class Scaphopoda; order Dentaliida; family Dentaliidae; genus Pictodentalium; species Pictodentalium vernedei. Next base: position 26,152,910 of record CM062294.1, read on the forward strand.
CAAGAAACACTTGTCAGAGTGAACGCTACCCTTGCCACCACCTGGAGTAAAGCATCTGAACCGCCGTCCTCGGAGAGGTGTAGCACCTTTCGTGGGGGATTTCCCCTCACACTGGTCACCCGCCTAGTGACACAGAAAAGCTGGATGAAGGCCACCGGAGTAGTACAGCCACCACCAAGAAGAAGAGAATTAGAAAGAAGGGACCCTCCGCTAGACGACGAGATGCCCGCCGAATGACGGAGTTCCTGGAGAAGAAGAAGAAGAAGGAAAAGGAAGAGAAGGAGGCAAGTGAGGGCGTCAAAGGGACAACACCTGTCACCCCTGAACAACCCTTGTCCAGCTCGGCACCCCTCTTCCAGGAGGAGGGTCTGGAGGACTACGGGCTGTCAGGTGACAGTTCTTTCTCTAACCCATCCGACTCTTCATCTGAAGAGGAGATGGAGGAGGAAGATCTGTCAATGGTACAGGAAGTTGTCTTAGATGACGCACATTCCACCTCTCCATCTCTTGCTTCTCCGCCTTCTTTGGACCAGGAGTCCGACCAGGAGGAGAGCTTCTCGGAGTCCGTGAAGGCATTCCTTGGGGGAGGAGATCGAGGACGACACCACCCGAGCCACGGTCCAAGATAACTATAACTTCTACGTTGCAAAAAAATTCTCAGCACACTCAATCAGGACAATCCTCATAATCAATCTAAAAAGCTACAGGAAATCTCAAGAAGAAACAGCAGCTAGGATCAAGCCATTCGTTACCAAGGAACAACCTACTACTCCTCCAGATCCAACAACGCCACCAACATCAATCTCTCTGACACATCCTCCTCCTACCAAGAAAAACCGCAGAAGACACAGATGCCGCTGAACACCTTTACTCTTTCCATCCTCTACCACACTCTGACATAACAAAATTATATAGTCAACTATTATACAGTCAACGAGGGTCGAAAGGGGCCTGCTCCCCAAACCGTCCCTGCGTGTCTTCGGCGCGTGAAACCATTCGTTCGTTGGAAATACGAATAACATAACTCTACATTCATTTAACAGAGAAAATTTCTTTTTAGTCCTCCCTCTCAGTTTATAATCTTGGGATAAACTTCAGTTAAAAATAAGCAGTGGAAGTGTAGAGGGGGTGATGAAAGTCACAAGAGTGTGGTAATTTCTTATTTTTAGCTTAACTTGACATAGTCAAGATAAGCTATTGCCATCACGCGTGCGGAAGTCTATTAGTCTGTGAGTCTGTGAGTCTGTTAGTCTGTGAGTCTGTGAGTCTGTGACGTCTGTTCACATTTCCTTTAGCACGGGCTACACCCCGCAGTTCTTGTCTGATCGTCACAAAATTTCATATGCAGGTTTGGGGTCATGTCTAGATGAGAACGTCCCCTTTTGGTCGCGATCGGGCAACCGGTATGGCTGCCCGAGCCCAAAACCCGAAAACCATTAGCACAGTCTACAGGTCGTATTTATGAAGGGATTTCATTGTAACTTGGTAGGATGCCTCTGTATAGTGCCTAGACGAGAACGTCCCCTTTTGGGCATGATCTATCAACCGTGATGGCTGCCCAAGCCCGAAACCCCAAAACTTGTAGCACAGTCTGCAGGTCATGTTTAATGTGGAGGGATTTCATTGTAACTTGGTAGGATGATTCCTTATGATGTCTAGATGCGAATTTCCTCATTTGGGCATGATCTGCCAACCGTGACGACTGCCCGAGCCCAAAACCCGAAAACCTTTCGCACAGTCTACAGGTCATATTTATTGAGGAATTTCATTGTAACTTGGTGGGTTGACTTCATACAATGTCTAGATGAGAAAGTCCCCCTTTGGACGTGATTGGGCAACTGTGACGGCTACAGGAGCCCGAAGCCCGAAAACCTTTAGCACACTCTAGAGGTCATATTTATGAAATAATTTCATTGTAACTTGGCAGGATGACTCCAAATAATGTCTAGATGAGAACGTCCCATTTTGATCGCGATCATGCAGCCTTGATGGGTGCCCGAGCCCAAAAACCTTTAGCATAGGCAAAAGGTCATATTTATGGAAGGATTTCATTGTAACCTGTTAGGTTGACTCCATATAATGCCTAGATGATGACATCCCCTTTCGGTCGTGATTGGTCAGTTGTGATGGCTACAAGTGCCCGAAGCCCGAAAACCTTGAGCACAGTCTACAGGTCATATTTATGAAGGGATTTCATTGTAACTTCTTAGGATCACTCCAGATGATGCTCAGATGAGATTGTCCCCTATGGTTGCGATCATTCACCCATGATGGCTGCCCAAGCCCGAAGCCCGAAAACCTTTAGCACAGTCTACAGGTCATATTTATGAAGGGATTTCATTGTAACTTGGTAGGTTAACTTCATATAATGTCTAGATGAGAACGTGCGTTCATTCACCCATGATGGCTGCCCGAGCCCGAAGCCCGAAAACCTTTAGCACAGTCTACAGGTCATATTTATGAAGGGATTTCATTGTAACTTGGTAGGTTAACTTCATATAACGTCTAGATGAGAATGTCCCCTTTTGGACATGTTTGGGCAACTGTGACGGCTAAAGGTGCCCGAAGCCCGAAAACCTTTAGCACAGTCTACAGGTCATATTTATGAGGGGATTTCATTGTAACTTGGTAGGATGACTCCAAATAATGTCTAGATGGGAACGTCCCCTTTTGATCGCGATCATTCAGCCTTGATGGGTGCCTGAGCCCAAAAACCTTTAGCATAGGTAAAAGGTCATATTTATGGAAGGATTTCATTGTAACCTATTAGGTTGACTCCATATAATGCCTAGATGATGACATCCCCTTTTGGACGTAATTGGTCAGCTGTGTTGGCTACAAGTGCCCGAAGCCCAAAAACCTTGAGCACAGTCTACAGGCCATATTTATGAAGGGATTTCATTGTAACTTCATAGGATCATTCCAGATGATGCCCAGATGAGATTGTCCCCTTTGGTTGCGATTATTCAACCATGATGGCTGCCCGAACCCGAAGCCCGAAAACCTTAAGCACAGTCTACAAGTCATATTTGTGAAGGGATTTCATTGTAACTTGGTAGGTTGACTTCATATAATGCCTAGATGAGAACGTCCCCTTTTGGACATGTTTGGGCAACTTTGACGGCTAAAGGTGCCCGAAGCCCAAAAACCTTTAGCACTGTCTACAGGTCATATTTATGAAGGGATTTCATTGTAACTTGGTAGGTTGACTCCAAATAAGGTCAAGATGAGAACGTCCCATTTTGGCTGTGATCATTCAGCCTTGATGGGTGCCCGAGCCCAAAAACCTTTAGCATAGGCAAAAGTTTATATTTATAGAAGGATTTCATTGTAACATTGTTAGGTTGACTCCATATAATGCCTAGATGATGACATCCCCTTTTGGTCGTGATTGGTCAACTGTGATGGCTACAGGTGCCCGAAGCCCGAAAACCTTGAACACAGTCTACAGGTCATATTTATGAAGGGATTTCATTGTAACTTCGCAGGATCACTCCAGATGATGCCCAGATGAGATTGTCCCCTTTGGTTGCGATTATTCAACCATGATGGCTGCCCGAGCCCGAAGCCCGAAAACCTTTAGCTCAGTCTAAGGTCATATTTATGAAGGGATTACATTGTAACTTGGTAGGTTGACTTCATATAATGTCTAGATGAGAACGTCCCCTTTTGGACACGAGTGGGCAACTGTGACGGCTTCAGGGGCCCAAAGCCCGAAAACCTTTAGAACAGTCTACAGGTCATAATTATGAAGGGATTTTATTGTAGCTTGGTAGGATGACTCCAAATAGTGTCCAGATGAGAATGTCTCCTTTTGGTCACGATCATTCAGCCTTGATGGCTGCCCGAGCCCAAAAACCTTTAGCATGTCTGTAGGTCGTATTTATGGAAGGATTTCATTGTAACTTGTTAGGTTGACTCCATATAATGCCTAGATGATGACATCCCCTTTTGGTCGTGGTTGGTCAACTGTGATGTCTACAGGTGCCTGAAACCCGAAAACCTTTAGCACAGTCTACAGGTCGTATTTATGGAGGGATTTCATTGTAACTTGGTAGGTTGACTTCATATAATTTCTAGATGAGAACGTCCCCTTTGGACGCAATTGGGAAACTGACGGCTACAGGGGCCCGAAGCCCGAAAACCTTTAGCACAGTCTACAGGCCATATTTATGAAGGGATTTTAATGTAACTTGATAGGATGACTCATTTTGGAATAATTTCATTGTAATTTTGTTGATATATGTTTAACTGTGAGGGCCACATATATTAACTGTGAGGTCATATTAACCCACCCCTCAGATCTTTAGTACAGTGTACACCTCATATTATTTTTATCATAAACATAGCATACAGGAACAGAAATGAACATATTCCCAATTATCACAATTCTTGTCTTATTTCATAATCCTTTCATAAACATTGAACATTATCCTTTTCATCAAACACAACACACAAGTTAAGCTACAGTGTCATTGACACTTTCATTTATTATTTATTTTAATTTTTTTTTTTTTTTTTTTTTCACCCCCATTGCCCACGTGGGGGCACGGTGACGCTGTGTACTAAGGTATACTGCACGTCGATGGTGCACCTGTCTTCAACCAATGCTAACCCTGCTTGTGTGGAGTTAGTATGTTGGGGAGCTGACAGTTGCTTGCCGTTGCTTGGTGGTTCTCTCCGGGTACTCTGGCTTCCTCCACCCGTAAAAGTGTTGAGGTCATGATTAGCCATTGTGCAGAAATATGTGACCTTAAACACCAATACATAAATAAATAATTTTTTTTTCTCTGGGTGGGTGGGGGCACCCACAATCATTGAAAGATGACTAGCCCTTTTGTTAAACTTATAAATAATGTTGCCCCCCCTCCCTACCCTCCCCCCCCCCTCCCCAACACACACACACAGTGATTTTGTGGTAATATTCTGTTCCCGTCCATAATATGAACTCCAACATGTCAATTTACAACAGCACACATCCACACATGGCACAGGGCAATTATATGAATGGTCATGTTAGCAGTTACGATTGTCTGGATTGAACTTAATAGCGACAAATTATCTTGAAACTAAAATGCACATGGTGAACAACGACTTTGTTTCGTAGGGTCTACGTTGATGTTGAAGGTTGTGTTTTGACATTAAGTTAAGTTAAAACAATTGCTGTATTCAACAATATTATGGCGAATTAATAATTAAAATTGATATTGCTGGTGGTTTTTCTTCTTGTTTTGAGGGGGGTGTGGTGTGGGGGTTCTCGTTTGAAAACATAATTATTCGATTCCTGTTGATGAAAGCGAACAGGATATCAATATATCACAAACACAGATCCGTACAAATTATAATGAGGTGTCCAAAACCTGGGTGATTAAATTCAAGCCTTTATTTGTTGATTTTCCGGCAAGTGATAGCTCGAAGGGTGGGGTTGATTTCCATATACCGAAGCTCACTCCTTTATTCAATGGAAAATAACACCCCACGTAACAGAGTTTGAAAAGTATGTGCATGGAAAATACAAGTTCTGAGGTGATCAAATACTGAAATAGGAGGCAGTTGAAAACTTGCTATTGAAATTTATGGCGAAAAGATTTGTTTTCATTGATTGCGATGCCAGAGCAAGGCGAGAAATTACACCATGTAGGCCTACACATTTTTTAGGGTGCGCAGTCCCCGCTTTGGGGAAATAGATAGGGTTTCTGATGGTATTAAAGTTAACCCTTTACCCAACGTAACGGCCAAAACCGGCCAGCGCTATTCTCAAAAATCGCCAATTAATTTTCATTATTTTTTTCATTTTTTGTCTCAAAAACATAGGTTATGACCCCTCATTGGAACGAGCTCGTCGAGCTCGTTCCAATGAGGGGTCATAACCTATGTTTTTGAGACAAAAAATGAAAAAAATTAGTTATTCAAGAATTTTTTTTGCATGTGTCGTCTGCTTTTCATGTTAGGTAAAGGGTTAAAGATTGGTGAGAGAGACCTAATTTTTTTTTTAGGGGGGGGGGGGATGTGTTGGATGTTACCACAGGGATTTTTCTAGGGGCATTGGGAATGGGGCCAGGGGCCCATACAATTGGGAAAAATGCCATCTTATTGGACCAAATTGGGAATTCTGGTGACACTGCAGAGTGGAGAAAAATGCACATTTCTTCTCTACAGGCACATTAAAAATGAAGAAGTTGGGTTTATTATTTGAAATTATGGTTGTACAGTTCTTTTATCATCATAATAAGGCCTACTTTCACAGTAAATAATCGCAATTATTATGATGAAGTTGACACTGGGTACCAATTGGGAATTTTATGTTAGAAATTGGGAAAAATCATGCCTAAATCTCATTGCGAATGGGGCCTATATTCGTCACCTAGAAAAATCCCTGTACCAACAGCCGGTAAATAATAGATATGCCCACCTGTTTATACTTGCACCTTCCCCAGTTTGTGTTGGCCATAATTCATTCCAATAAAACTCATTTCTATTAAATTTTATAGTACTGGTATTTGCGTGAATGTGTCATTTACAACCACGTTTATCAAATTTTCACACGCTGGGCTTAAATTGTAATGGGTGCTGCCGACCCCTCAATAAAGTTTACCATTCGCATGTACATATTTTTACACTGGTTTAATAAAAACAGAAGCGGGAATGAACTGAATTGAACAACATTGAACATAAACACATACATGTAGGCCTACAACCATTTAATGTTTTTAAGGATACACATTTGTGCTGCGAATGCATACCACCGTGGATGCACCGTGATAAAGATTGATACCGTGAACTTGTCAACGATCATCTTTGGAGGCACATCACCACTTTCTTAATCCCATCCACGCTAGAACATGCTCTGTCCTTCTATGTATTTTTCTGTCCATCGGGTCCACGGTATTTCAGTTGTAATAGAATACTGTGGTTTGAGCGTGGGCATCTGACGTGGGCCTGTGGAAGAAAAGTGCCATTCCACTGCGACTGTACTGTAGGTCTGAGGTGGGGGTGGGTATGGCCCTCCCATTGATGGGGTTTGGGGCCCTTAGGCCTATTTGTTTCACATTTTTTCCTACAATAATATTTTAACACGGAAAGGGGGAATCGGAAAAAGACTAAACTAGATGGTGTCACTTGTGTGCAAAGCACACTATGGTGTATCCCCGCATTTGCATCCCTGACTTTGTATGAATGCTTGATACAAAGATGAAATGTATTATATGACACACTAAAATCATATTGAGTGGCACAGGTAACACAGCTTTGTGTGCATCTACACACTCCACTGCAACATTTGAGCATGGTTTTAACGATTCGGATTACATACCCAATGAGCCATTCACCGGGAACGGTCTAAGAAAACACGAAAGTGGCAACGGTGGCACAGCCATGTGGCACCTGAAAAATCCCAAACCTTTGTGCACATCTACAGATGCTACTGCAACATTTGAGCATGATTTTAGCATTTCGAATTACCCTAGAAGCATTTTGCCAGAAACGGTCTAAGAGAACATGAAAGTGGCAACGGTGGCACAGCCACGAGGCACCTGAAATATCTGAAACCTTCATGCACATCTACAGACCCTACTGCAACATTTCAGCATGGTTTTAGCATTTTGAATTACATACCCTAGGAGCCTTTCGCTGGAAACGGTCTAAGAAAACATGAAAGTGGCAATGGTGGCACCGCCACGTGGCCCCTGAAAAATCTGATACCTTCGTGTGCATCTACAGACCCTACTGCAACATTTGAGCATGGTTTTAGCGTTTTGAATTACATACCCTAGGAGCCTTTTGCTGGAAACAGCCTAAGAAAACACGAAAGTGGCAACGGTGGCACAGCAACATGGCACCTGAAAAATCTGAAACCTTCGTACGCATCTACAGACCCTACTGCAACAGCTGAGCATGCTTTTATCATTTTGAATTACATACCCCAGGAGTAGGAGCCTTTTGCCGAAAACGGTCTAAGAAAACACGAAAGTGGCAACGTTGGCACAGCCACGTGGCAGCTGAAAAATCTGAAACCTTCGTGTGCATCTACAGACCCCACTGCAACATTTGCGCATGGTTTTAGCATTTCGAATTACATACCCTAGGAGCCTTTCGCCGGAAACGATCTAAGAAAACACGAAAGTGGCAACGGTGGCACAGCGGTGTCTTCCCATTTCATCAATTCCCATTTTCATCAACTGCCTCTAAAAATATATTTTCCCTTTTCATCAATTCCCACTTCATCACCAGAATGAAAATATGTTTCAATCTTATGTAAATGCATTTTTTACCAATTATAAAAAATATTAAATTAAACAGAAATTAAACAGAAATATATTATATTAAGAAATATATATTTGACACATTAATTTTTTTTTTTTATTTACTAGTGTTTTTGAATGTTGTTTGTTTTTTTCTGCTTCATCAACTGAATGAAAATAAGTATTAAGCTTTGAATATTGTATAATGTTTAATATATATTTTTACTTTTAACTGAGAAAAGTGTTTAGCTGGAAAGGTTTCTTCCTGTTATTTTTCTGATAACCATAGAGTATAACACCCGTTGTATATACTTGAAGTATATACAACGGGTGTTGTATATAATTATAATTTATGCGAACGACCTTTGACCTCGTTCGATTCCATTTTCATTCATTCATAAACTTCGTAATGCAAGTTTGAATTCTACGTTGAAGGAGCAAGTGAAATTTAATCGAAATATATATGACATATTTTCTATAAGTATAAACATGTAAATTTTCAGTTTATTTTGCTGAAATAAAGAAATAATTACAACCTACTTCGTTCAAAACCTTATGTAGAAATTACTAGACTGTCAGTAATGTGTAATGTGCTATTTATAGCTACATCTACGTCCACGATCAAAGTACTGCTCCAATTACACGTTCGTCTGCTACGTGAAAAAAAACGTTTCGTACGAATTGTAAACAAAAACAAAAGTGGACCATAAATAATGGAAATTGGAAACTTCTCGATTGAATACAGAGCCTCGAAAATATTAACTATATTTCAACTCGTTGTATAAACCAGATATAAAAAAACACTATATGTATATTGTCTATATATATATTTCAGAACCTTTGATAACAAGCTAACACACAATGGTTATATAAACAAGACAAACTTCAAATACTAAGTCATTACTATCAAAACACGAATAAGTTAATTGTTGTACAAACACTAGTACAAAATTAAACACTTCTCTCAGTTAAAAGTAAAAATGCACAAAAAAAAACAAAACATAAGCCACCAACAGACATCAAACAGTTGAGATACAAACAATATTCAAAGCTTAATACTTATTTTCATTCAGTTGATGAAGCAGAAAAAAACAAACAACATTCAAAAACACTAGTAAATAAAAAAAAAAAAAATTAATCTGTCAAATATATATTTCTTAATATAATATATTTCTGTTTAATTTCTGTTTAATTTAATAATTTTTTATAATTGGTAAAAAATGCATTTACATAAGATTAAAACATATTTTCATTCTGGTGATGAAGTGGGAATTGATGAAAAGGGAAAATATATTTTTAGAGGCAGTTGATGAAAATGGGAATTGATGAAATGACACATTAACCTGAAAAATCTGAAACCTTTGTGCACATCTACAGATCATTTAGCAACAGATCATTTAGCAACACCCTAGTGTAGTTATAGAACTCTGAATTACATAGGTTGGGATTATTCGAAAGAAAAGTGAAAAATTAGCGCATTTTTCAAGTGGCTCCACAGAAGCCACCTGGTTGCGCAAAACTTTAAAAGTGGTATTTTTGGATTGCACAGACCCTATTGAACAACTGTAGAAAGTTACAGCATTTCGAATTGCAAAACCGGACGTACGGACGTACAGACGGAGATCACGACAATATCCCCACATTTTTAGCTCAACTTTGACGAAGTCAAATTTGAGCTATTGTCATGGCCCGTCGTCCGTCCGTCCGTCTGTCTGTCTGTCCATCTGTCCGTACGTCAACAATTGGCTATGGCTTGGGCTAGAGGTCGTATTTATGAACCGATCTTTACGAAACTTCTTGTGTACCTTTGTTATGACCCTGGGACGGGAACAAGTGTTTTTAGGTGTGGTCCGAAATTCAAGATGGCTGCCAGTGGTCATTTTGTACCGATGATGCAAAAATCAGTTTTTTGTACAGAACTTCTGTATGAAAGTTCTGATTTTAATAAAGTTTTGTATAAATGTAAAGTACAATGGGATACATCACATATAATACGGGTTTTTTTCTCGTGCGTAAATTATGCAAATTAGACTAACTTTGATTTATTTAGTGTTACTTTCAGAGCTGTAAGTGCCAAGCTGCTATGGCTCGGGCTAGAGGCCGTATTTATGAACCAATCTTTACGAAACTTCTTGGGTACCTTTGTTATGACCGTGGGACGAGAACGAGTGTTTTTGGGTGCAGTCCCAAATTCCAGATGGCTGCCAGCAGCCATTTTGTACCGACGATGCCAAAATCTGTTTTTTGTACAGAACTTCCATATGAAAGCTCTGATTTGAATAATTTTTTGTATGAATGTTTAGTACTATGGGATACATTACATATATTACAGGTTTTTTTCTTGTGCGTAAATTATGCAAATTAGGCTAACTTTGATTTATTTAGTGTTACTTTCAGCACTGTGAGTGCAAATCCCAATACGGCTCGGGCTAGAGGCTGTATTTATGAACCGATCTTCACGAAACTTCTTGGGTACCTTTGTTATCACTGTGGGACGAGAAGGAGTGTTTTTGGGTCCAGTCTGAAATTCAAGATGGCCGCTAGCAGCCATTTTGTTCAAAATTAAGTGCAATCAGATTTTTGCGCAGAACTTCCAAATGAAAGATCTGATTTGAATAAATTTTTGTATGAATGTTTAGTACCATGGGATACATTACATATAATACAGAGTTTTTCTCGTGAATAAATTATGCAAATTAGGGGTCCAGGTGGGACTCAGAAAATTTTGGACCAAAATCCGGAAATTAGTTTTTTGGTTTTTTATGCGTTTTGGTCAATTTTAAGACAAAAAAAAAAAAAATTTTTTTACACTGAAAATTTGGGGTCCGGGTGGGACTTAGAAAATTTTGGACCAAAATCTGGAAATTAGTTTTTGGTGTTTTGATGCATTTTGGTCAATTTTAAGAAGAAGAAGAAAAAATTTTAGTCTGAAAATATTTTGTTTGGGACTGAAAATTTCCACACAAAAATAATAATCTACAATGATTGGTCTTAATCTGTAGTCCATTACAGTCACCTTGTAATTCTTTTATTATTGTTGACTGAGCCAAAACAAATACTAATTCCTGTCATATTCATTATTCAGTTGTCTTGGTCACAGCAAGTACTAATTCCTGTCATATCCAAGTTGAGCTACAGAGTCATTGACTCTTTCATTTAAAATGCAGGGATAATTATGGTGTTGAAGATTTTTGAGCTGACAACTATTTTAAGAAAAGATTATCATCATCACTTGGACCTTGAGCAATTATAAAATGATGAAAGAAATAATTTTTGTTTGTGGCCATTTTTATGACTTGACCACCTTATTCTTTAATTGTTTGTTGTTACAGTAATAAACTCCTGATTGATGTTTATCTGTTTCTGCTCTCTGTTACATGATTTCCCACTATCAATTAAGCTGCCACCAACAGTTGGTGTTAAAACAGATGTTAGGTGCGATAAATTGATGCTTTCACAAGAAAAACAAATTCTGTGCAAAATGTTCTCAGCTGGACATGTTGGCAACTTTAGCCGGCCCGTGGGTGTAGGGGGATTGGGAGCGAGACATCACCACGAAAATCACAACAATGGCCCAACTCAGTATTAAAGTATACATATATATTTTGTGTCCAAATCATAGTGTTTGGCCCTCATTGAAATGCATATGGGCGTGCCCTAATCTCTGTTTTAGAAGCAAAAATAATAATGACATGAGTATTTCTTTTTTTTTGTTGTTGTTTGCTCCTCATGTTAAATAATTAGTGGCTCATCATGTATAAAAATATAAAATACAATATGGCAGGCTCCATTAAATACAACCTCTGGCTCATGCTCCCAATAGGGAAAAAGACCCTACCCCTGACTCCAAGCTGTCTACACCTCTGGGTTGGACTGGAATGTCTGTAATTATTCATTGATATTCCCATCGTGCTATAGAACGGGGGGGGGGGGGGGGGGGGGGGGGGGGGGTCATATAAAGTTCACAACTTTTAAACCTGACATCGATCCTCATCTAAAAAATGCCATTGACACCAATCTTAACCATTATCCAGTTGCTGTACAACACACAATTCGCCTTCGTTGTCTTTTCCTTTTCGAGTGGGCCGAACAAAGCTAGCTGAGACGACGTTACGGCATATTGTCTTGGACTTATCGCCACGTTTTCATCGATGGCTGGTTAAAAGCTTACAAAACTAGATTAATTAGTTGATGGGGATGGGGGGAAGTGGGGAGGGGGGCACTATCCTTATGACGGCACTGTGAAGATTCAGCAATGATGAATTGACGTCGTGATTAGAAATTTGTCATCATTTTTTTTTTAGCCACTTCGTTGTCTTTTCCTTTTCGAGTACGATGGGCTGAACTAAGCTGGCTGAGACGACGTTACGGCATATTGTCTCGGACTTCTCACCACATTTTCATCGATGGCTGGTTAAAATCTTACAAAACTAGCTTAATTATTTGGTTGGGGGTGGGGGCACTATCCTTATGACGGCACTGTGAAGATTCAACAATGACGAATTGACGTGATTAGAAATTTATCTTAATTTTTTTTTTTTAGCCACATGTTATTCTTTCCGACAGGCTCCCCTTCTCTCACTATGCTCTCGCAGAATCCCCAGACTTGAAATGATAAGCGTTCATATTAACATGCACTGGGATTTCAATATTGAAATGCGTTATAAATTCAGAAAAAACATTTGGCTGCTTTTGAATGTGCTGAGAATAAAATATCACAGCACGCACACTGAACTTACAGGAATGCTGAGTGTCGGGAAACAATACACAAGTTGGGAATGGATTAATTAGCGCCGTTCTCAAAATATTTAACCCTTGTCACTCAGATCCGTGGTGACTACAGTAACTAGAAACAAAATTGTCACTGACATTCCGCAGCAGGTCACTGGCTGTCCACAGCGGAAATGTCACTGTGTGGGTGTTTTTGTAGTAATCCACCCCCAAGTACTGTACAGTATCATTGACACTTTCATTTTTATTGAAATTGAAAAAGAAACAGAAAAAACCCACACACGCCAACTTTTACAACAATTCAAATAGTGTTGGGTGGTTTTTGGTATACCGATTTATATATATAATCAGGGGTGCATGATGGCTCAGTTGGTAGAGGTGCAGGCTGCAAGCCGAGAGGTCCTCGGTTTGAATCCCACATGTGGCAACCGCAATGTGTCCTTGGGAAAGACACTTCACCCCCTTTGCCCAGCTGCGGGCATGGTGACGCTGTGTACTAAGGCGTATTGCATGCCGATGGTGCACCTGTCTTCAACCAATGCTAACCCTGCATGTGTGGAGTTGGTATGTCGGGGAGCTGACAGTTACATGCCATTGCTCAGTGGTTCTCTCCAGGTACTCTGGCTTTCGCCACCTGTAAAAATTGTCACGGTCATGGTTAGCCATTGTGCAGAGATATGTGACCTTAAACACCAATAAATAAATACAAAAATATATATATAATCAATACCATGTTCAAAACTGTCATCGGCAAATTAAATCATAATTGGTAATTGTATACCGAAGTTGTTTTAACTCTGGTATGCAAATTTCAGCTTGCTTATCATGGTTTACAAGAAGTGAATTTACTTCACTGACCAGTGTGGATTACTGTTGGTTTAAATTTGAGTCTTTCCCTTTTTACCACCCTGTCTAACCTCATAGACTATGGGACCTTTCTTTATTATTTTTCATTCCAAACTGTTCAAGTCATTTGTTTCGACAATCACCATTATTATGAAAACGATAGAACATTGTTTACCTCTAATTTGTAATAAACAAGTAGAGGTGATAAGCCACAACCACGTGTACTGCATTACACAAAGGTTGCATAGTCACATTGAACATTCGACCAATCACATTCCTGCTATTCAAGACCAGGACATTTTTCTTGGGGAAACTCCAAGGGATTCCCTGTAGTTTTGCACTTGTACAGTAGAGCCCACTTAATTGGATATCTCTTATTTGTATATCCCTGTTAATCGAATATAATTATCAATCACAAAACCATTTACCATACCTTCAGTACAAATTTGACCTGTTAATTGCATATGGGTTGTAGAGTAAACTCCTGTTAATTGTATATAAATTTTTGTAATATGTCGAAAAAATTACTGAGACACGCACCAAATTCCCCTTATTTATCAACCTTTCTGGCCTCACTACATCCAATACAGGCATTTATTCTATTATATCTTGTTTGACAGAGCTCTATGAGCTCTGTCAAACAAGATATAATAGAATAAATGCTCAGTTTACCTCCAGAACACAGGAAACTGACCAAATCCCTGTTAATTGTATACTCCTCTTAATTGAATAATTTTCACTGGCAAAATGGTTATTCAATTAAGAGGATTCTACTGTACTTCAAATTGATTGGCTGTTTGCACACAGTGACATCATGATAGCATTTTACCTTCAAAATAGTGTGCACGCAATTGTTTAATGCAAGAGCGAAGCAAGTTACATTATTTTCAAATAAACAAAAGGAAGTCATTTGTTCTTCCTCTACCGAGATAAATACGATAATACTTAACCAGTCCATTACCACAATAACTTAAAATGTCAATTTATTTCATGTGCTGAAGTGCGTTAATTTTAAGACATCCCGTGATAAAATGAGACGTGCGAATGCACACGTCACTTCAGAATCTGAGGACAGCTGATGATAATATTATCAAGACACCTCCGAGTCCGTTTCGTTTTGAAGATGTGGAATTACCAGGCCTGAAAATAAGTCTGACATTTGCAGAATGAGGTCCCCAGAGGGTGAATTTGATGATGTTATCTCATACAGTGGGCCAGTTTATCCTTTGGATACTTCTTCAGGCCTGGCCATTTGAGGGGAGCTATTGCTCCGGCTTTCCTTGGCTCTCCTAAAGGCAAATTGAGGAGAGCCATAATTGCTCTCCTTAAACTGTAATGGCTCTCCTCAATTTTCATATTAATAACCTTGTATAATTGATATTAGTGTAGAATAGCTCCCCTGAAACAGATTTAGGAGGGCCATAGTGGCTCCCCTGGATTTTTCAAAAGGCCAGGCCTGCTTCTTTTTGTTTAGGTCTGACACCCTGATTCAGAATGAGGTTCACAGAGGGTAAATTTAGTGATGCTACCCTGTTATGCAGGGTAGCATCACTAAATTCCCCCTCTGGGGACCTCATTTTGCAGATGTCAGTCTGCTTATTTTCTGGCTTGGGAATTACACCCGAAAGGTCTGCTGTGCAGCAATCGCAAATAAAACATCTGCTGATAAATTGCCATTTTCGGTGTAATTTCTCAAATCCATCTCAACAGAATATCAAAGCAGTATATTTCAGTCACAACTGTTGGAAGAATTTGGTCTGAAAAATTAACTCATGCACAAATTCAAAAGAAAAAAAAAACATATCCTGACCTACTGACCATTTTTTTTTGTGCTATGTAACCGGAACCAAACCATTAATATGTTTTGGCCTTACATTAGAAATTGGTATTGAGGTTGATTGCATTGTTTATATATCAATGTTTATTCTAAACATAATTCACAGTGTCGTTGAGATTTGAGGTTAATCTTTCTCAGGTAGAATAAATAAAACAAACACTCCCTTAAACGATTTTGTGAGTATTTTTTATTTCCTTCACGCATTGTCTCTGCCAATTTGGAGATAAAAGACTTCAGTTGGAATCGGGTCTTCGACCTGAACATTTAACCTTTTTGCATTTTTGGTGTCAAGATTCAAGTTTTTGGGGAGGGGAATGTGTCTGGTCGAGCACTCTGACTGGCTACTAGGTAACCATACAACGAATCAACAATCATCAAGAATATTAATCTATCGTGATTCGACTGACAAAACTGAATTAATTGATCCAATTTTCTGACAGTGGTAGAAATGGCAGATTACGATAAGGATATTTTCGTCATGAATCCCAAAGTTGATACTATACATGTAAATTATTACATCAACTTCAGGATTCATAGCGAAATATTCTCGTAGAAAACAATGTGGTTTCACTGAATTCATTATTACAATAACACTAATCATGCTAACACATCGGGTGGCATGATATAATGTAAATTTTATCTGGCCATTCCATTTTCCCTTATTTCAGGCACTGAGTATGTGTGTGTGTAGGTCTATATTGGAGATCGTGTTGGGGAAACTTTTTATTTATTTTTTTATTATTTATTATTAATTTAATTTCAGCTTTAAGCAGAGAAGATACAATTTTAGAAAGTGACCAAGAAGTAAGTTTCTTTGGCACTAGTACAACTTATCTCTTAATTACTTTTTGAACCATGCTTAACTGAATGTGACTCTGAATACTTCTTTGAAACACTTTGTGAGCACTGTGGCTCATTGGTAGACTGTTGGATTTCTATGCTAGATGTCCCGAGTTCGATCCCTGTCCTGGACGACCCACGTTGTGTCCTTGGGCAAGGCACTTTATCCTGGCTGCCTACATGGGCATGATGGCGCTGTGTACTAAGGTGTACTGCATGTCGATGGTGCACATGTCTTCAACCACTGTAATCCTGCTTGAGCGGAGCTTGAACAAAGTTAGAATGTTGAGCTGACAGTTGCTCGTCAATGCTCGGTGGTTCTCCGGGTACTCCGGCTTCCTCCACCCGTAAAACTGTCTCCGTCATGATTAGTCATTGTGCATCCATATGTGACCTTAAATACCAATAAATAATAATAACCCTTTAACTAACAAATTGGTTACATCTGCCCACATAATAAACAAATAGAGCAGTTGAAAAAATATTATTTTTCAAAGAATTTCAAGTTATGTGAACCCTCATTGGAACGACCTAATTGAGCTCATTCCACTGAGGGGTCACATGATACTGTTTAAATTTTTTGAAAATTTGAAAAAATAATATTTAAAAAAATAAATTTTGATATTGATGCTTTGGGTAAAGGGTTAAACAGAATTTTCACAGAATTATTGAGATTTTGTTTAGCTCTCAAGTCCCTATAAATCCTCAAATATATTCCTTTGAAAGAGTTACCCCCAACTGGATTCTTCCTCAGGAACTCAACCAATAGACTGCATTTATCTTGGCAGCATTTTTAGCTCAACTTGACAGCGTGAAGTATGAGCTATTGGGATGGGTTGCGATCCATGTCTGTCCATCCATACGTCTGTCCATCCACAATTCCTTCAGCAAACCCTTCAGGCTGTAGCTCTCGATCAGTTCCAAATTTCATTCATGGCTTTGGGACAATGTCCAGATAGGAGCTATCAATTTTTTTTTTAATTTTGTTGAAAAACGTTGCCACCCATGACCATCTTGGGATTTGGAAATAAATTGTACAACAACTCCTTTAGCAACACCCTACAGGTTGCATCTGTGCTCATTTATTAAAAGTTTGCTGCTGCTGATTTTTTTTGCCTGGTAAACACATCCTTGGATATCACTGCTCATGTGTGGATTCTACGACGATTGTACAGTTAAAACTAGAATTCTCTGTCAGTCAGAAAGAATATGTTACTGTTTGGCAGCTGTTTGTATACTTTGGTTTTCTCCTTTATACACCACTGTGCAAGTGACCATTACATGAATATCCCAGGTCCACGATATCTTCATTCAAGATCTAAGAGAAGTCGCTGACTAATATTGGCGATTGTTTCTCGAGTCAATGTCCGACACGATATTAAAATCGCTGTGATTCTCGGTCATACAGATTACAACAGTAATTAATTTCTAGGGCACCTGAGCGAAAAGGATGTACTTATTGTCATATTTTACATGACTCTCACAATTTTGTGGTCAAAATACATGTATAACTCAACAATCTCAACTCGACAAAATGACGTTGGCCTTACCATTACCAACACTCATAAAATATTTACGTTTTTAATCAGTTAGAATATTTTTTTTAAAATTTTGACAAATTGCAACATTCCGACACAAACGTACATAAATTTGATTCAGAAAATTATTGATGACTGGTTATCATTCTGTGACATCAACATGCAGTAGTTTATTTGGTCTAATCTATTTCACAATTAATCCTTTACCCAATGCAAACGATATCAATTTTTTTTAATTTAAATATCTTTTTTAATTTTTTTCAAAAAATTTCGACAAAACCATATCATGTGACCCCTCATTGGAACGAGCTCGTTCCAAAGAGGGGTCACATGATATGGTTTTGTTAAAATTTTCCAAAAAATAATATTTTTTCAGCTGCAGAATCTGCAGTTTAGGCAGCGCATACGGACGATTCGTTGGGTAAAGGGTTAATGCTGCAATTATGCTCTCAGGAGTCAATCCCTTTCACTCCAAATGTCTTGTCCAATTTAATTACTGCTTTCATTGTCTGTGTAATCTCGGGTGGGTTTAATACTTTTGTCTCACCTCGGACCTAGGATATTCATGTAACAGTCACTTGCGCAGTAGTGTACTCTTCAATTCACTGTGTAAAACTTTCTGCTCTGCTATCTTTTCTTTGTATGTCTGGGAAGACATAATTTTAACTTACAGTTGGTCATCCATTTACTTAATGGACTACACACTAATTCCCTGTAAAACATAAAATAGAATGTGTCAATTTCATCACTTTCAAGAGAAAAAATTCAGGCGTGGCAATCTAGAAAACCAAGGAGTGCAAAACAGCTGCCCACCTCAGACTGCTTGGGAGTGCAATTGCACATGAAATTTTCAATGCAAAACTTGTATGCTATTTTGGTTGTATTCACTTCAAAGTATTAGTATTGTGGCTGAAAAATTGTACTACATTCATCTACATAATGGAAAAATTGGCACACACATCTCATTATTCAAAATGTTGCATTCAATTCTTATGTGACTGTCTTCTACACTCAAAATATATTGAAATGCAACACAGAATGGGTCATGAATTATTGTGAATCAATGCAACATTCACAAATCGTCCCCTGAGTTCCAATGTGTTCTCTGCACCAGTAGGCACAGAGAACACAATGGAACTCAGGGGGCAAAATGATAATAGATTTTAAAGGCAGTCCCAAACAGGTCTGACATTCCTGAAAATCAAAGGGTGAAAAAAATTGCCCTCGTCAACTTTTTCTAAGCGTGCAGCACTCCTAAAGAATGCCAGGCTTGAAAATTACAGAATATCTTTACACCAAATTTGATCTCCCATCGTTTATTTTGAAGGGAAAAAGGCAACATTAAGGCTATGAAAAGACAAATCTTGTTTCTCAGGCACCTCATACAAGATCTGACTCATCACCTTTTTTTCACCAGGAAATCTCTTCCACAGTTAAAACTAGACGTCCTGTCCCATATTCTGCTCTAATTTAAAATATTTGCACGATAGGTTAATGCAGCAAATCACCGGAGAATCACTTCTGATGCACGGTGGTGTATCACGATTTCTGCAGAATTGTAACACACAATGACTGATTGATATTCAGTACTTGTAATAGGCAATCAACAGTAATTAAGCTGCTTCTCCTACATGTACTGACACAAGGTGGCAATTAAATATTAGAATGCAGATACTCAGTGGATGAGATGATATTTATTCAACTGTTTTCCCCCTTTTATCTATTCATTTTGCGACAATACCAGAAGAATTTAAAAAACGACTATTATGTGATTTTATTTTTCGAAGATTGATGAGAAGATCATGCAGGTTGATTCAAGACTGCTAAACATTGAGAAGGTAGAAGTAATGATGTTTTCATTTAAGAATTTTTAGCCTTCTCTCAATCGCTGCCAATGGAGAAACTATGGGAAAGGCAAGCGTAATTGGAAACAAAGAATGCTCTCCACAGAATACCGAACTGACAGTGTATAGAAAGTGTTGAGAGCGAATTACAAATTCAGAATGTTCAGCTATTTATAAAGAAAGCTTCAATTTCAAGAGATAGTTGGTATCCTGTAAAAAAATATACATTTGGGTGAAAGCTGAACAAGAAATTAATTATTCACTGGAAATTTTGAAAATCAGATCAACAAAAAGGTGCCCCCACCCACCCACCCACTGCATGGTTTGGTGGCCATGCTGTGTTAACAATTTATGATTGATAAGGGTGGGCCTTCCCTTCACATCATCTTTTCTGGGACCTACATTCCTACTCTTCGACATGTTCGAGTCCAATTACAACACATTTCTTATCCTTATGATATGTGTTGGAGATCAAAGTTAACGACCTTGTGAATAGCGCACTACATTCTGTGTTACATAGCGCAGAAGTTATCGCATGTTTAACGAGGTTTACTTGACTTTTTTTGCACAAGATAGTGCATTAACAAGCAAGCGTTTTCTGCACTAGACGTGACAGGACTTCTAGTTTTAACTCTATGTATTATCAGATTTTATCAATTTTTATAAAATATATATTATATTATCAATACTAAAAAATAATATAAATATATATTTTATAAAAATTGATAAAATCCCATAATAGGCCTACATCGAATAGTGCCTGTGATGTACGCAGGTATGGTAGCTGCAATATGGAAGAAATTCATGAATATGCCAATAATAGACAAAATACATGTACTTAGAATTAATGTTTCAGAAGATGTTGGACTAATGCGGCATGACTACACTTGACAACCAACAGGGTAATGGTAATGCTATGTGACGATAAGTTTGTAGGTTGAAAATTTACGTGTATGTTTATTAGTAAGATTTAACTAAACTGTCACATATTATGTTTCTTGACTTTACATGTATACTTGGCATTACTTGTATCTCGGTGGAAAATTGGCCAAAAGAGTACAAAATAAATCACCCAATGCCTTCCCCTTGGCAGAGGTGGCGCTAGTATTTCCCCAACAGTGGATGCAGATGCCCCCAACAAAGAGGCTAGGTATATACTAGTCTGTAAGATGGCTATATACAGTTAAAACTAGAAGTCCTGTCATGAAATGCGCACAAATAGCACGTTGATCTGCGCGTTAATCTACGTGGTTACGACCATAGTAAGGCTACCAAATTCTGTATATATGGCCAGTGCACAAGCACTGTTTCAGCCAATGGACCTCCGGGTAACCCGGAGGTCCATTGGCAGAAACATTGCCCGTGTTTGCTATGAATAACCAAGAGAACCTGCCGTGCTTTGGATGCCATTCGATATGGCAATTGCGTGCAATTCCAACGCGCAATTAAGCCTAGATAAGCGCACTATTCGTGACAGGACTTCTAGTTTTAACTGTACTGCCTCTCTCCCACCTGGGGCTCAAGCATCGGGTGGGTCAGGGGTACTGTATATCCGTCTTGCAAAGGCTACATGTATGTTGTACCCCAGAAATAATTACGAGATTGGATATAAGATGGTATTATTTATTTATTGGTGTTTAAGGTCACCTTCAGCATCTAAAGCTATATTGTGACCACAACATATGTATAGAGTCAAGTTCGGTCAATCGTTAACACTTGTGTTGCTCATTTTAGTCTTGAGGACTGGTGCAGGCAAATGGTTAACAGGCCCTATTATACTATCAAAGCTGAACATGTTTACCACAGAAAACTTGCATTTCTCTACCTCCCGGGGTTCCCATGGGGGTATAAAATGTTTGGAGTCATATAAAACTATTTGTTGCGTATAGGTGAGGAGGGAGAGTGGGAAGGGCCTGGTAGTAGAATACCACTTCTGAAACATTCATAATAGTCACAAAGATCGGAAAGACACTTGTTTTGGAATTGAGAAGTTTCAGTATCAAATTTCATAGAAATGCATCTGATTTAATTCAGATGAATATTTACGAAATAGCCCTCCGTTAAGTTGACACCCTTGCCCTCTTATCATCCGGCATTCCTGCTTACACAGTTCGCAAACATTCTACTGGCAAGCTTATCAGGGCTTGTTCTTCATCGTCCCATATCCTATTTTTGGAAACTTAACTGTTTCCCACATCGGACATATTAACCGCATTCTTTTATTTCGGTCTACTAGTCTACAGTTAAAACAAGAAGTCCTGTCATCAATTGCGCGTAAACACCTCGCCATTTAGCGCGTTTATCGGCGCGTTAGGTCATATGAAAAGGCTATCACATTCTCAACGCAACCTATGCACAAGCAGTGGTTCAGCCAATGGACCTCCGGGTTTAACCCAGAGGTCCATTGGCTGAAACATTGCTTGTATTTGCTGTGAGTAATGGCAAGACTGTGGTAATTTGGGTATGTTCAATAGGAAAATTGCGCGCAATTCCTGTGCGAAATTGTGTCAAGATAAGCGCGCAATTCATGACAGGACTTCTAGTTTTAACTGTATGTAGTACTTTTTAATACAGTGGAGCCAACTTAATTGGATATCTCTTAATTGTATATCCCTGTTAATTGAATATAA
Organism: Pictodentalium vernedei; assembly: GCA_031216915.1. NCBI lineage: Eukaryota > Metazoa > Mollusca > Scaphopoda > Dentaliida > Dentaliidae > Pictodentalium > Pictodentalium vernedei. Next base: position 26,175,416 of record CM062294.1, read on the forward strand.
TTTTCAAACACAAAACCATTTACCATACCTTCAGTACTAATTTGATCTGTTAATTGCATATGGGTTGTAGAGTAAACTCCTGTTAATTGTATATAAATTTTTGTAATATGTCGAAAAAATTACTGTGACACGCACCAAATTCCCCTTATTTATCAACATTTTTGGCCTCACTACATCCAATGCAGGCATTTATTCTATTATATCTTGTTTGACAGAGCTCTATGAGCTCTGTCAAACAAGATATAATAGAATAAATGCTCAGTTTACCTCCAGAACACAGGAAACTGACCAAATCCCTGTTAATTGTATACGCCTGTTAATTGAATAATTTTCACCCGCAAAATGGTTATTCAATTAAGAGGATTCTACTGTACTTCAGGTCTACCCTTTTGCAGCACACCAATAACCCATTGGTAGTAAGAAGACTTACAGAGACTGGAGGGCCCTGGAAGAAGTGATAAGGGGTCTTACAGAGACTTCCCTGATCCTTTTTATGGGTGAGGTACCCCATCCCCCCTCTCCCTTTTGGATCTCCCCTTTCTGGATACTACATCATTTGTTACAATTCCCAGAATAATACATTGTCCAGAGTGTATTCCTGACTTTAACCTCCTCCCCCACCCCCACCCCATTATTATCAAACGTCCTTGATGAGGTGTGTCCCTCGGAGGATCATCGACTGAAGGCTTAGTATGTACACACACATCACAATGCAATAGCTTGCGATATCCCATGTTTAAAGTGGATCCAGCCCCAAATCGTGAATGCATGGTTTACGTGGAAGGACGTCCATAGGATAAATATTGAAGATCTCTATTACAAACCCCGACAGCAGACCTCGGTGGTTCTCTCCGGGTACTCTGGCTTCCTCCACCCGTAAAACGGTCACCGACCATGGCTGTTAAAGTGTCATTAAACCTTAATAAATAAATAATAAATAGTTACACACCTTATTGCACTGTAATATCTAGTTGAATGCTATACTCACAGCTGATTTATTACTAGTAACATGCCACTAGTTTTTTATACGCCCGTTTGAAAAATGGGATGTATTATAGTATGGCGTCCGTCCATCCGTCTGTCTGTCTGTCCGTCCGTTTGGTTTCCGGATGATAACTTTAGTATTTGTTTTCCGATCGGCTCCAAACTTGGTATGTGGTTTAATCACAACAAAATACAGGTCAAGTTCGAATATGGGGTAGGTCTGAACAATTTTTGCCTGAATTATGGCCCCTGTTGGACATTATATGATGTATAAGGTAAAGTAATTCTTGAAACCTCTCGCACTGATACATAATAGTGAAACCACTTTGGTTTCTTTTATAATTTTGCAGCATGACAAATCACTGTCAAGTGAAACTAGAGAGGTCGAACAGGTTCACAGTGTGATCATGGGGTCTCAACCATATAAATCTAATACTCACTTCAGATATATTGCAAAACTACCATGAAACGTTGGAAAATGCAAATAAAAATGTATGAAGTTCTAAGAAAACACACCAATATTGTGTGACTTACTACGTCAAATAATTAATTAGTCAAATAATTACCCAATTAACAAACTGACTAGTCAAATAAATCTCATGGTTTTCATGTGTTTTATTTAAACTTTATATCTTTTTCTATACACGTGCCTCTATGTAAACCACAGGAAGTGAAACAGTACTTGTTTTCTTTGGAAAACAAATAAGATTTTACAGTCCAAATAGGATTCATTCACCAATGCTTGAGTTGGAAATCCTCTAACCTTAACCCTTTACCTAACATGAAAAGCAGACGACACTTGCAAAAAAAATTCTTGAATAACTAATTTTTTTCATTTTTTGTCTCAAAAACATAGGTTATGACCCCTCGTTGGAACGAGCTCGACGAGCTCGTTTCAACGAGGGGTCATAACCTATGTTTTTGAGACAAAAAATGAAAATATTTTGAAAATTAATTGGCGATATTTGGGAATAGCGCTGGCCGGTTTTGGCCGTTACGTTGGGTAAAGGGTTAAACACCAATAAATAAATAACTAAAGATAGGAAGCTTCAGTGTTTCTAATATATATATATCTATATAAATATGTTACAGTCAAACTGTGAAATCAAGAATTTTTTTTGGAAATTATTAAATTATTGAGTCCTTTTATGAAGCTATTGTCCTTAATTTTTAGTCTTTTTCTCAAATGACTGAAAAATTGAGTCATTTCACAAAATCACTGATTTCAAAAGTCTGACCGTAACATATATATATATGCCAGAATAAATTTCTCGCACTCTAAAAAAATTGCAAATGTGTTAAAATGGTACAATTTGAACAGTTCACGGGCGTATGATGCAATGCCCAGCGGTGCTCTTGTTTTTTCTAAATTATTTGCGTAGGCCTACCGTATTTACTCTATGTATTCGGACAGCTGAAAATAATTATTTTCACAGGTGTCCCAATTCTTAGAAAATGGGGAAAGAACAGAGCCTGGTCTTGATTTGATGCTGAATAAAGTTGTGTGTGATTCGTTTTCCATCACTATATACGAAAATCGGCGTCCAATTTTTTTTAATATTTTCATTTCTTGCTTCCAAAACATAGCTTATGATCCCTCATTGGAACGAGCGTATTGCGCTCGTTCCAATGAGGGATCATAAGCTATGTTTTGGAAGCAAAAAATGAAAATTTTTAGTTACCAAAGAATTTTTTCTATGAGTGTTGTCTGCTACTAGCAACGGGCTAACTGGAAACAAATCTCCTGAATGTCCCAAACTTTGGAGCATAAAAAAAATATAGTTTTCTGGAAAAAATGTGTGTCCCGAATCATAGAGTGTCCCAATACATAGAGTAAATACGGTACATCAGTTTCCCCATCGCACCCCAGCGTCCAATTCGGGTAGTAAAATCTGCATCGCAAACAGTGAGGACGGGTGTTAGTGCGGATAAGTTCTTTAACGAGCTTTAAAGACAGTCGAGTATCACAAATAGAAATTTGTTTTTAATTTTTCTTCCCCATGGGAGCCGTGGGAAGTGAATCAGTGCTTGTTAATTGTGGTAAACAAGTCCTGCTGCACTGGTAGGACAAAATAGGTTCCGACAGGCAATGCCCAAAATAGATATCCCTGATATATAGAAGAGCCACCTTCGATCGGTTAAACCCATCACAATCAGCATCAGACGCACATGAACAAGAGACCTCGGGTACCAACAAGACAGAAAAAAGGAATAAATCATTAAATGGTCATATTTTTTAATAATTTCGGCAAAAGTGTGTCTCCCATTGGTCAAATAAAATTCACAATATAGGCGACAAGTTTTATTTTGTGACATTAACTACAATTTTAACAATAATTTATTACTGTTTATCTCATTCTGGTCATTCTCCTTTCTTAGTGATCAGAAGTTTTTTGGTGTAATTCTTTTTGTAACAACTACATGTACGCATGTCAGGATTGGTCTTCAGTTCACCTTTTCAGTTGGATTATTCTGATTGTCAGTCCATCATGACACATACTTCTGTTTCCTTGGAATTTGTGATTTGTTGGATTATAGTATATAAAGGTTCAAGAGCGAGGTTAATGGTTTGTGCTATTCAATGTTAACAAATACCCAAGAGCAATGTAAATTCAGTCTTCTACAGTTCCGATTTCAAAGTAAAACTACATATAATGGATGCGAATAGTCAACAAGGAGGCCATTTTTGAAGTGTCTTTAACAAAATATTCACACTTCACCCCCAATTCCCACGTGGGGGCATGGTGGCATTGTGTACTAAGGCATACTGCACGTCGATGGTGCACCTGTCTTCAACCAATGCTAACCCTGCTTGTGTGGAGTCAGTATGTTGGGGAGCTGACAGTTGCTTGCCGTTGCTCGGTGGTTTTCTCCGGTACTCCGGCTTCCTCCATCCATAACATTGTCACGGTCATGATTAGCCATTGTGCAGAAATATGTGACCTTACACACCAATAAATAAATAAATAACAAAATATTCATGAAATTTTGTGTCCATGTGTATCATGATACAGTGCAAGCAAATCGTTATACATATCGTCAGAGAATGAATCGTGATACATATCGTCAGAGAATGAATCGTGATACATTCATTTCACGATTAATTGTTGCAGCCCTACTACCAGAGCTTCAAATAAACATAAATGTGGACAATATGCTGTTTGAAAGCAGAAATTTAATTTCTTGATGTTACTCAAAAATAAAATGTAGTCTCTGAGAACAATGTGTTCATTCAATTCTGTTAATCATGTTGTTCTTAGTGTGTATATTAGTGTTCAATCGATTACCGGTTATTTGAGCTAACAGTGGGCCGATTTTAATGCTGATTACACTTAAAACTAGAAGTCATCGTACAGTTTTGGGTCAAGCAGCTTCATTTCATTTCTATGAAATTGGATTTCCCAAACTTCTTGACAACAAAACATCATGACACACTCTTCTGTTTCCTTGGAATTTGTGATTTGCTGGATCATAGTATATAAAGGTTCAAGAGTGAGGTTAATGGTTTGTGCTATTCATTGCTAACAAATACCCGAGAGCAGTGTAAATTCAGACTTCTACAATCCCGATTTCAAAGGAAAACTGCATACAGTGGATGCGAATAGTCAACAATGAGGCCATTTTTGAAGAGACATTAACAAAATATTCATGAAATTTTGGGTCCACGTGTATCGTGATACAGTGCAAGCAAATCATGATACATATCGTCAGAGAATGAATCGCTATACATTCGTTTCACGATTAATCGTTGCAGCCCTACTCAAAATGTACAATTCACACTTTGTTACGTGAGGTATCCAGGACTTAAAATTCAGGCGAGAATCAAAATTGATTCTCGCAAATGATTCTCGCAGGGAAAACAATGAGAATCAACACTGATTCTCGCAAAATGTTCATTTGATTCTCGTTATAGATTCTAAAATTGTTCTTTAATGCCTGGAGGATTCTGCTTATTTAACTGCTTCCTCTAATTAATAAGGTAACGCTTTGACTTCGTGCTAAGTGGTATCTAGTGAAGTCTTGGCTGCCTCTGCAGGCAGCGGAGACTTCACCAGAAACCACTGCCAAGGTACTGTAACTTCTATCAGCAAGACCACTATCTGTATGATGGAACACGTGTTCTACAATCTCAGCAAGAATCACACAAAAATTGGAAATGTGTCCTTTAGGGTTAAACTGCAGTAAATATTTTTAGATACAAATATGAGGTTTGTTACCTGCGTTGCCAGCGGCAGAGCAGGTCTAGTAACCGCTCGACTCCATCCATCCGTCAGTCTGTCAGTCCGTCAGTCCGTCTGTCCGTCCGTTCGTCCGTCAGTCTGTCCGTCAGTCCGTCAGTCCGTCCGTCCAAAACACTTCTTCCGTCAAAGTTTTCTTGGCTTCTATGAAAGGGAATGATTTTATATTTGGTCTGCTGCTTCATTATGGTGAGTTGTATCGTGTATCTAATTTTCAGATCTGCCTTGCAGCCACTTCCTGTTTGCCGATACTTTGAAATTTTACTGTACCCACTGAACATTGAAATTTTCCGTCAAGGTTTTCTAGGCTTCTATGCAAGGGATTGATTTGATATTTGGTCTGCTGCTTCATAATGATGAGTTGTATCGTGTAAGCCATTTTCAGATCTGCCGTGCAGCCACTTCCTGTTTTCCGATACTTTGAAATTTTACTGTACCCACTGAACATTGAAATTTTTCGTCAAACTTTTCTCGGCTTCTATGCAAGGGATTGATTTTATATTTCATCTGGAGCCTGATAGTGATCAGTTGTATCGTGTATTCAATTTTCAGATCTGCTGTGCAGCCATTTCCTGTTTGCTGATTCATTTGCATGCAGCGACGCAGGTCCAGACCCGGTATTGGTCTTGGCTGGTTTTTTATTAGGAATTATTGACTGATTGTACTCACAAGAGTCAAAATAAGCTATTGCCATCATGCATGCAGAAGTCTGTGAGTCTGTTCACATTTTCTTTGGCACAGGCTACACCCTGTAGTTCTTGTCTGATCACCACAAAATTTCATATGCAGGTTCGAGGTCATGTCTAGATGAGAACATCCCCTTTTGGTCACAATCAACGGTGATAGCTACGCGAGCCCGAAACCCTTTAGCACAGTCTATAGGTCGTATATATGAAGGAATTTCCTCGCGATCAGTCAACCATGATGGCTACAGAAGCCCAAAAACCTTTAGCACATTCTACAGGTCATATTTATGAAGGGATTTCATTGTAACTTGGTAGGATGATTCAGTCCAATGTCTTGATCATGAGAACATCCCCTTTTGTTTGCGATCAGTCAACCATGATGGCTACCTAGGCCCGAAGCCCAAAAACCTTTAGCACAGTCCACAGGCCGTATTTATGAAGGGATTTCATTGTAACTTGATAGGATGACTCATTTTGGAATAATTTCACTGTAAATTGGTAACTTTTGTTGATATACATTAACTGTGCGGGCCACATTAACCCACCCCTCAGTTCTTTAGTACAGTCTACACCTCAAATTATTTTTATTGAAAACTTTCCCCGTGGGAACCCTGGGAAGTGAAGAAGTACCTGTTCACTACGGTAAACAGGCTCTGTTTTACTGGTAAAATAGGACCCAGTCACCAATGCTTGGGAGGTGCAAACCCTCTCTAAAATGGGCAACATGGCTTATTAACACTCAGCCCTGGTCTTGAGTTGATACTCATGTTGTGGTCATGATTAGCCATTGTGCAAAACCATGTGACCTTAAACATAAATAAATAAATAAATAAATAAATAAATAAATAAATAAATAAATTGAAAACTTAGCATACAGGGAACAGAAATTAACATATTCTCTATTATCACATTTCTTGTCTTATTTCATAATCCTTTCATAAACATTGAACACTATCCTTTTCATCAAACACAACACACAGTCAAGTTAAGCTACTGTGTCAGTGACACATTCGTTTATTGTTATAAAGTAAACAGGCTCTGTTTTACTGGTAAAATAGGACCCAGTCACCAATGCTTGGGAGGTGCAAACCCTCTCTAAAATGGGCAACATGGCTTATTAACACTCACCCCTGGTCTTGAGTTGATACTCATGTTGTGGTCATGATTAGCCATTGTGCAAAACTATGTGACCTTAAACATAAATAAATAAATAAATAAATAAATAAATAAATAAATAAATAAATAAATAAATAAATAAATTGAAAACTTAGCATACAGGGAACAGAAATTAACATATTCCCAATTATCACATTTCTTGTCTTATTTCATAATCCTTTCATAAACATTGAACACTATCCTTTTCATCAAACACAACACACAGTCAAGTTAAGCTACTGTGTCACTGACACATTCGTTTATTGTTATAATTATTTCTTTGCCATCAAAAGTTTATGTTCTTGGTTTGTTTCATGTTTTAGGCCTCATAATCTACAGAATAGCATGGGTGGTGGTGTATTTTGCGGTAAAAGCATGGCAAAGCCTTGTTACATTCAAGGGACAAATTTATCAATTTTATTAACTTGCTCAAAATATCAGACATAAACAATTTAATTTTTATTTTTTCAAATTTGCATACACTACTGCACAAGCGACTGTTACATGAATATCCTAGGTCCGAGGTGAGACAAAAGTATTAAACCCACCCAAGATTACACGGACAATGAAAGCAGTAATTAAATTGGACAAGACATTTGGAGTGAAAGGGATTGACTCCAGAGAGCATAACCACGGCATTAACCCTTCACCCAACGAATCGCCCGCATCCACCCACCTAATCTGCAGATTCAGCAGCTGAAAAAATATTATTTTTGGGGAAATTTTAACAAAACCATATCATGTGACCCTTCTTTGGAACGAGCTCGATGAGCTCGTTCCAATGAGGGGTCACATGATATGGTTTTGTTGAAATTTTTTGAAAAAAATTAAAAAAGATATTTAAATTTTAAAAATTTGATATCGTCTGCGTTCAGTAAAGGGTTAATTGTGAAATAGATTAGACCAAATAAACTACTGCATGTTGATGTCACAAAATGTCAGAATGATAACCAGTCATCAATAATTTTCTGAATCAAATTTATGTACGTTTGTCAAAATTTAAAAAAAATATTCTGATTAAAAACGTAAATATTTTATGAGTGTTGGTAATGGTAAGGCCAACGTCATTTCGTCGAGTTGAGATTGTTGAGTTATAAATGTATTTTGACCACAAAATTGTGAGAGTCATGTAAAATATGACAATAAGTACATCCTTTTCACTCAGGTGCCCTAGAAATTAATTACTGCTGTAATCTGTTTGACCGAGAATCACGGCGATTTTAATATCGTGTTGGACATTGACTCGAGAAACAATCGCCAATATTAGTCGGCGACTTCTCTCAGATATTGAGTGAAGATATCGTGGACCTGGGATATTCATGTAATGGTCACTTGTGCAGTGGTGTAGGTTATAAAACGAGAGCATGCGGCAGCCAAAAGGACCCTGCAGGAGGGCCTAAGAAACCGATTTTTAACCTTTTTTCCCTAATATTTCATAGCAAACAGCTTTTTTCATTTTATAAATATATTGCTTGTAGAGTGAAGACAGTTGTGTAAATAAGTATGGAATGGATGGACCAATGCATTCATCTTGGCATGGAGTAATTAATGGAACAGTTAATACTGGTACATCATATAATGTACATAATGGAAGACATACAATTAGTCACAAACCATCATTGAATAACACATATAGTGGATATGAGTTTCCTAAATCAAGTATGTATTAGTTTATTACTTAACACGCTGAGTGTTGGGTGGCGTTGTAGTAACTGGTTCTCATCAGATCACCTGATCACCTGAATAAAAAAGGCCCAAAGTCAGTACATGTAACAGATTTTAGAGCTACCTGATGTAAAGCAAGATCTTCAGATGAAGAAAAAACGATACATAGGATAGAAGATGCATGACCCAAATGCCCAAACACCCCTAGAGTGAGGATGTAACCTTGGGGATATACAGAATAAACATTCTGTAATACACGTTAAACTCCCAAGAAATTTAATAAAAAATTTCAATAAAAATAAGCCGAAAAGCCTGGGAGTTTAACAGGAGGACTTCAAAGAAGGATAAGGAAGGAACACTTAACAAACAGTGGATAAATCATTAGCAAGAATGATGACGTCAGGCCCATGTCCTGAAATTGAGATACATGAAATAATTTTGAAAAAAATTATAAAGTTACAGCCCTGAACGTTCCAAATCACCGTTGTTCACTTCCATCATCCAATTATGTCCTTAGATCCACCAATTTTACCATTGATTTGTGTCTGGCATCCTCAAAAATGAGATTTAAAAGTACAGATGTCAGTTCATTGTTGCTGACTTCAGGGCCAAACAAAGAATGATGGTTGGCACTAATCTCGGTGTTTTCCTGGATACTGCGCATGCACAGATATGAAAAGTATGGAGGACCAAATAGGACATTATTTTTAGCTCATCTTGACAAAGTGAAGCTGAGCTAATCTCATCGCTCTCCATCCGTCTGTCCATCCATCGTCCGTCGTCCGTCAACACCATGTTTTGGTCTTCTCCTCCAAAGCCACTTGGCCAATTCAGGTGAAAGTTTGTGTGAGTGATGGTCCCAAAGGGGCATTTCATTTTTGTTCAACTCAACATGCCCAGCCCCATAGGGAGGGAGTGGGAAAATGCTCCAAAATATTTAAAAAGTCTTCTTCTCTAGAACCGGTGTGTACAGTGACATGATATTTGCTATGGAGCTTCCATATGAGGTGTAGAATCAAGTTTGTTCAAACAAAGTTCGTGAAGTAATATTTGGTTTTGTAATAGGAGGGGTAAGATTTTTGGCCCGCCCAAAATTTCTGTTTTCTGAACCGATGGTCCGGTATGAACCAAATTTGGTTTGTGGTTTTATTGGGTCATAAGTACTTGACCCATGCAATGAGGTCTCCAGATGGTGAATTTAGCGATGCTACAAAGCAGAGCAGGGTAGCATCACTAAATTTACCCTCTGTGAACCTCAAGCTGAATCAGGGTCTCAAACCCAAACAGATGACAGTTCATTGTTGCTGACTTCAGGGCCAAACAAAGAATGACGGTTGGCACTAATTTTGGTGTTTTCCTGGATACTGCGCATGCTCAGGTCTGAAAAGTATGGAGGACTAGATAGGACATTATTTTTAGCTCATCTTGAAAAAGTCAAGCAGAGCTAATCTCATCGCTGTCCGTCCATCTGTCGTCCGTCCATCTGTCGTCTGTCAACACCATGTTTTGGTCTTCTCCTCCAAAGCCACTGGACCAATTCAAGTGAAAGTTTGTGTGAGTGATGGTCCCAAAGGGGCATTTCATTTTTGTTCAACTCAACATGCCCAGCCCCAAAGGGTGGGAGTGGGGGAAAATGCTCCAAAATATTTTAAAAATCTTCTTCTCAAGAACCAGTGTGTACAATGACTTGATATTTGGTATGGAGCTTCCATATGAGGTGTAGAATCAAGTAATATTTGGCTTTGTAATAGGAGGGGTAAGATTTTTGGCCCCACCCAAAATTTCTATTTTTTGAACCGATGGTCCAGTATGAACCAAATTTGGTTTGTGGTATTATTGGGTCATAAGTACTTGACCCATGCAAAATAAAAAAATTCAGAGTCAGTCGATAGCATTCATATATATGTCGAATATGTCAGTATTATTTTTAAATATATTATTTTTTATCTAATAATATCTATCCCAAATTATGACTTTAAAAAAAAAATATATACTGATCCTCGTAAACATTATTACTTCATTTATTAATATACTAATTATTATAATCAACCCTAATTACACTCATTAATTATGTTAATTACATTAATTATGCAACAGTCATTAATTAAAATTAATTACGCAACAGTTATTAATTAAAGTGATTAAATTTCAAACGCCCATATTTCCCAAACCACACGGAACAGAGAGCTGTTATTCGGTATGAAGTATCCTTAGGACCAGTAGAATTGAATGGTGAAAAAAAATTGCCATTGATTATGTTAGGGTGTTCTGTAATGGGCTTCGAAAAAATGCTGAGTCAGCATATTTGCAAAAATTTTAAAAAATCTTTTCTCCAGAACCAATTATCAGATTCTTTTCATATTTGGTATACAGCATTCATGGGGGGTCAGATAAAAGTTTGTTGAAATAAAGCTCATTGTTTCATATTTGGGCTCTCTACTGTTGCTCGAAGTTTTAACATAGGGTAATATGGGGAATATTCTTTAAAAATCTTCTTCAGAACCACCAGCCAGAATCTTTTAATGTTTGGTATACATCATTGTTATGAGGGTCAGATTCAAGATTGTTCAAACCAAGTCCCTAGGTTAATATTTGGGCTTCCGTCTTTGTTCAATATGGAGGGTAATTTAAAAAAATCTTCTTCTTCAGATCCACTAGTCAGAATGCTTTGATATTTGGTATGCAACATCTCTTGGGGGGTCAGATTCAAGTTTGTTTAATTCAGATCCCTAGGTATATATTTGGGCTCACTATGGTAGCCCAAATTTTTACTTAGTGCAATATGAGGAAATTTCTTTAAAACTCTTCTTCTTCAGATCCACCGGTCGGAATGCTTTCATATTTGGTATACAACATCTCTAGGGGGGTCAGATTCCTAGTTGTTCAATTCGAGTGCCTAGGTTAATATTTGGGCACCACATGGGAACATGAAAGTTAACTTAGTACAATATGAGGGAATTTCTTCAAAAATCTTCTTCAGATCCACTTCTCAGAATGCTTTCACATTTGGTATACAACATCTCTAATGGGGTCAGATTCAGGTTTGTTCAAATCGGATCCATAGGTTAATATTTGGGCTCGCTATGGTAGCCCAAATTTGAACTTATTGCAATTCGAAGAAATTTCTTTACAATTTCTCTTCTTCAGATTCAACAGACAGAATGCTTTCATATTTGGTACACAACATCTCTAGGGAAATCAGATACAACTGTGTTCAAATCAAGAGCCTGGGTTAATATTTGTGCTCTCTATGGGAGCTGAAATTGGCCAGTTGGCTGAAGAATTAAAAATTTTGTATTCAGTACCCTCTAGAGGTGTGTAACTAAGATTAATCCACATAGGTTGTATCAAGGGGCTTCATAGGGGAGCTCTACATTTTATTTTATGGTCAACTAAAGAAAAGTCATGATGCCCAGATTATTTTTGTCACTCCTGAGGGACTCAAGGATTGACAGTGTTGCCTATGGAGATAGCTTGCTTAATGTAGACTCATTCTTGGACTCTGTTTAAATTGTGTTCTGTTCAAGATGAGCGCTTCAGGCCCTGTGGGCCTCTTGTTTTGGTTTTGCATGCAAATTTTGGGGATTGGGGGGCAAAATTTGTGTTTGGCCCTGGATTATTTTTAGCTCATCTTGACAAAGTCAAGCTGAGCTAATCTCATCGCTCTCCGTCTGTCGTCCGTCGTCTGTCGTCCGTCGTCTGTCGTCCGTCGTCCATCGTCCGTCGTCCGTCAACACCATGTTTTGGTCTTCTCCTCCCAAGCCACTGGCCCAATTCAAGTGAAAGTTTGGGTGAGTGATGGTCCCAAAGGGGCATTTCATTTTTGTTCAACTCAACATACCCAGCCCCATAGGGAGGGAGTGGGGGAAAATGCTCCAAAATCTTTATAAAAATAAATGAAATTTAACTTAGTCCAATATGAGGGAATTTCTTCAAAAATCTTCTTCTTCAGATTCACTTGTCAGAATGCTTTCACATTTGGTATAAAACATCTCTGGGGGGGAGGGAGGGGGGGGGGGGGGTGGTCAGATTCAAGTTTGTTCAACTCGGATCCATAGGTTAATATTTGGGCTTGCTATGGGAGCCCAAATTTGAACTTAGTGCAATTCGAAGAAATTTCTTCACAATTCCTCTTCTTCACATCCAACAGTCAGAATGTTTTCATATTCGGTACACAACATCTCTAGGGAAGTCAGATTTAACTGTGTTCAAATCAAGAGCCTGGGTTAATATTTGGGCTCTCTATGGGAGCCGGAATTGGCCATTTTACTGAAGAATTAAAAATTTTGTATTCAGTACCCTCTAGAGGTACTAAGATTAATCCACATAGGTTGTATCAAGGGGCTTCATAGGGGATTATAGATTATTTTTGTCATTCCTGAGGGACTCAAAGATTGACAGTGTAGCCTATGGAGATGGCTTGCTTAATGTAGACTCATTCTTGGACTCTGTTTAAATTGTGTTCTGTACAAAATGAGCGCTTCAGGCCCCATGGGGCCTCTTGTTAGCTCACCTGACTTTCAGTCAGGAGAGCTATAGTGATCACTCACCGTCCGTCGTCCGTCGTCTGGCGTCCGTCGTCCATGAACATGGTGTTTGCGTCTTCTCCTCCCAAACCGCTGAACCAATTTAATTGATATTTGAGATAATAGTTTGTTATGACATCGCAATTTGATTTTGTTCAAATCAAGTTGCCCCGCCCGTGGGTAGGGCCACACCCAAAAAGTGTGCTGAAATCTTAAAAAATCTTCTCATGAACCAGCAGTAGCAGAGACTTGATATTTGGTGTGCAGCTTCCTTTTGAGGTGTAGACTCAGATTTGTTCAAGAGAAGTTTGTGGGGCTATACTTGGCATCGTTATGGGAGGGGCAAAATTTTTGGCCCCGCCCAAAATTTCTATTTTCCAAACCGAGAGGCTGATTTGAACCAAATTTTATGTGAGGGCTTATTGGGTCATAAGTACCTAATTTATGCTGATTTTTTTTTTTCCCGCAGCCCCATGGGAACCGCAGGAGCTAAAAATAGAAAAAAATTAAAACGCCCATATCTCCAAAACTGCACGGCACCGAGAATTTTTATTTGGTGTGAAGCTTCCTTAGGACCAACAAAAAGAATTGGTAAAAAAAAATTGCCATCGGTTTTATCATAGGGTACAGTTTCGGGACTTTGAAAAAGTGCTGAGTCAGCACTTTTTAACACTGTAGGCAATGGGAAAAACATTAAAAAATCTTCTCCAGATCCAGCAGGCAGAATCTTTTGATATTTGGTATGCAACATTGGAGGGTGGATCTGATTCAAGTTTGTTCAAATCGGCCCCCTGGGTTCATATTTGGGCTCAGTATAGGAGCCCGATTTCGAACTTAGTGTATTTCAGGCAAATTTCTTAAAAAATCTTCTTCTCCAGATCCAGCAGGCAGAATCTTTTGATATTTGGTATGCAACATTGTGGGGTGGATCTGATTCAAGTTTGTTCAAATCGGCCCCCTGGGTTTATATTTGGGCTCAGTATAGGAGCCCAAATTTGAACTTACTGCATTTCAGGCAAATTTCTTTGAAAATCTTCTTCTCCAGATCCAGCAGGCAGAATCTTTTGATATTTGGTATGCAACATTGTGGGGTGGATCTGATTCAAGTTTGTTCAAATCGGCCCCTTGGGTTTATATTTGGGCTCAGTATAGGAGCCCAAATTTGAACTTAGTGCATTTCAGGCAAATTTCTTTGAAAATCTTCTTCTCAAGATCCAGCAGACAGAATCTTTTGATATTGGGTATGCAACATTGTGGGGTGGATCTGATTCAAGTTTGTTCAAATCGGCTCCCTGGGTTTATATTTGGGCTCAGTATTGGAGCCCAAATGTGAACTTAGTGCTTTTCAGGCAAATTTCTTAAAAAATCTTCTTCTCCAGATCCAGCAGACAGAATCTTTTGATATTTGGTATGCAACATCGTGGGGTGGATCTGATTCTATTTTGTTCAAATCGGCTCCCTAGATTCATATTTGGGCTCACTATAGAAGCTCGAATTCGAACTTAGTGCATTTCAGGCAAATTTCTTCAAAAATCTTCTTCTCCAGATCCTGCAGGCAGAATCTTTGATATTTGGTATGCAACATTGTGGGGTGGATCTGATTCCAGTTTGTTCAAATCGGCCACCTGGATTCATATTTGAGCTCACCATAGAAGCCCAAATTCGAACTTAGTGCATTTCAGGCAAATTCCTTTGAAAATCTTCTTCTCAAGATCCAGCAGGCAGAATCTTGTGATATTTGGTATGCAACATCCTTAGGGGGGTGAGATTCAAGTTTGTTCAAGCCATGTCCCTAGGTCCATATTTGGGCTCACTGTGGGAGCTTGAATTGTAACTTTGTTTGAAATGAGGAATTTTCTTAAAAAAATCTTCTTCTTCAGATCCAGTAATCGGAATGGTTTGATGTGTGGTGAGTAGCATCCTTGGGGGGAGGGGGGGATTCAAGTGTGTTAAAGCCAAGTCCATGGGTCCATATTTGGGCTCCCTGTGGGAGGTCAAATTATAACTTAGTCAATATGAGGAATTTTTCTTTAAAAATCTTCTTCTTCAGATTCAGCAGTTGGAATGTTTTGATATTTGGCATGGAGCAACCTTAGGGGGCTGAGATTCAAGTTTGTTCAAGCCAAGTCCCTTGGTTCATATTTGGGCTCACTATGGGAGCCTGAATGACAACTTAGTTCAAAATGAGGAATTTTCTTTAAAAATCTTCAGATCCAGCAGATGAATGCTTTTGATATTTTTTATGCAGCATCCTTAGGGGGGTAAGATTCAAGTTTGTTCAAGCCATGTCCCTAGGTCCATATTTGGGCTGATTGTGGGAGCTTGAATTGTAACTTGGTTCAAAATGAGGAATTTTCTTTAAAAATCTTCTTCTTCAGATCCAGCAGTCGGAATGTTTTGATATTTGGTGTGCGGAATCCTTAGGGGTGTGAGATTCAGGTTTGTTAAAGCCAAGTCCCTGGGTTCACATATGGGCCCCCTGTGGGAGCCCGAATTATGACTTAGTTCAATATGAGGAATATTCTTTAAAAATCTTTTTTTAGATCCACTGGTCAGAATATTTGGATATTTGGTTTCAGCGTTTATTAGGAGGAGCAGATGCAACTTGTGGAAATCAATTCTCTGGGTTGATATTTAGGCTACCATGTCAGGTGAGCGCCCTCAGGCCCCCTGGGGCCTCTTGTTTAAGTTAGCACCAGCTAGTCTGGTCCATTGGTATTTATAAAAAACATACAAATTACTTAAAATTTATAATTTTCGAGAGGCCATGCTTGCAGGAGAATTTGGACGAAAAGTTGAAACGAAGTTACATGACTCTATCAATCCCATAACAAAGATACATTAACCATTTACATATTGAATTGTAACTGAATTAAAACAATGGCAATAAAACCATATTACATGATCCCGTATTGGAACAAGCTCGTTCTATTGCAGGGTCACAAGATAATGTTTTGTGGAATTTTTTTGAGACATTTGAAAAAAAAAGAACAAATTTTGATGTTATGTGCATTAGGTGTGGGGCTCTTTCATTGTAACAACTTACATGTAACAGGATGGGTGTCATCGATGTTGTCATTACAAAGTCAGGAATGGGCTTATTTACAAGGATTTAATCTGAAACTGAAATGTGAAAAGTTGCTCAATTATGTGTAGTGTTCAACCGATTACCAAAAATGGCCCCTGACCGATGGCGATTATGATTGTAATACCGTGCACTAGTCTGTTCACTGCTAGATAAGTTGAGACTTGAAAGAACTACATTAAATTGACTGTTTTAAACTCCGTTGACTCAGGTCTAGTAAAATCACCAGTTGCACACACTTAGATGGTAAACGTGGCTCAAAGTGCACGCAACTGGCAATTTATACTGTGATCTGAATCAATGGAGTGCAACCTTCACTTTTCAGGTTTGAACTGGCGATTGCCACAAGTACGTTCAATTGTAAGCTTTACATGGTGTTTAATTTGTATATCCCATAAAGGGGGGTCGAGAGATTAAGAATGCACATTGTGGTTTTTTCTCAACTTTATTGAATGGTATCATTGACATCATTTTACATTAACAATTGAACAATTGCAAAAGATAACAAAATGTGGTCAATGAATCATCACAAAACTTGCTTGGCAACCATCAGTTGAAATGGTGTTCCAGGAGCCATTGCTGTTGTTATCCGATTGCACACAATCGGCAGATTGTGGTGGGTGATTTCGATCATTGGTTGAACACTACTTATGGGCTTATTCCTGGGTCAGTTCAGTACTTGTAAAGTAGAATCTGCTAATCAATACACATGGTGGAAGTCCTCTAAAGCGGGTATCATAGGTATAAACAAATGACAGAATTTTTTTATTTCTTTATAAATAGTTAACAATGTCTTATCGTATAACACACATAATGATAAGATGACTCTGTATAATGTCTAGATGAGAACATCGTCTTTTGGTCACGATCGTTCAACCGTGGTGGCTGCCCGAGCCCAAAAACGGTAAACCTTAAGCACAGACTACAGGTCATATTTATGAAGGGGTTTGTTTCATTGTAACTTGGTAGGGTGAATTAGTGTAATGTCTAGATGAGGATGTCCCCCTTTTGTTGTGATCGGTTCACCCTGATGGCTACGCAGGCCTGAAGTCCAGAAAACCTTTATCACAGTACTACAGGCTGTATTTTAGTGCGGTGCGGTATACCAAATTTTTGGTACGGTTTCGGTATTATGTTGATACCGAAAATCGTACTGAACCAAATCAAAATACCGCGTATTTTGGTATTTATATTTTTCTGCGAAATTGACAGAAAGTCAACTCATCAAGGTGGATCATAAATCTAAAAGCTTGTGTGCCACATATTTTGATTGAATTGATAAGAAAATGCACAAATGTGAACTTTGTAAGCGACAGGCAACAGACACGGGGGAGACGTCGAAGAAAGAAATAAAAAAGTGACCGCAGAAAAATGGCAAGTTGTTAACTTTGTACTTCTGTTTCTGAAGAAATACGTCCCAGTTCCAGTGTTTCCAACATTCTGGCTGAATCAATGTATTTTCTGGAAATTACTGTGCGATTTATTCACAGGGGACATACGAGGTCGGGTGGGTGGTTGACATTTGGTTAGAAATAATCCACTGGTTTTGAAAATTCAATATGTTTACAACTTGAAATACAATTTACAAACATCAACCCTTTACCCAACCGAGACGATATCAAAATTTATTATTTTAAATATTTTTTAAAATTTATCAAAAAATTTCAACAAAACCATATCATGTGACCCCTTGTTGGAACGAGTCCTTCCAACGAGGGGTCACATGATATGTTTTTTTAAAAATTTTTTGAAAAAATAATACTTTTTCAACTGCAGAATTTGCATATTATGCGGGAGGATGCGGGCGATTCGTTGGGTAAAGGATTAATACTGCCAGTGGTTATTTGCGGGTCAGCGATTTTTTATGGCATTTCTTTCAATTCAGCATTACTATTTTAAGTTGCAGATACTTTTAACAACCGATCATTTTATTAAAATACATGTCCCAAAACTTTAACATCCGATCAGCTGCTTCATATTCTTTCAAATAAATAATTGATACAGCACACCAGCGCACATGGGAAGAAGTGATTGACCTTAATTTTAAGACCCTTTAAAAAACAATGTATGGAAGCCAACAGGCGACATCAGATTTAGCATTATCGAAGTTCATTTGGTCACTTGAGGCACTGTAAATGCTTTTAAATTGCTTTGCTTTTATTAGTAAATCGATTTGCACATGTTTTTCTCAAGGAAAATGAAAATTTACCCCAATTTGTCATGGAAAATTGTCATTTCCTGGAATTTTCAGAAACATGTATGAGGCCAAGAACCAGAAGTGAAAGTTAGTGAACACTGATAGTGTGATTCCACTCAAAATCTACTATAATTATACCCCCACAAAACGAAGTTTTGGGGGTGGAGTATATAGGAGTCAACTTGTCCGCTGGTCGGTCTGTCGTTGTCGTCGGTCCATTGTACTTGTAAACTTGTGGAGTGAACTTCTTCAACGGTTTTAGCTGCATTTTCTTGAAACTTCACAAAAATGACCAACATGATGAGGAGCAGTGCGTGACATAATTTCTTTCCCACTCGGTTTCATGATGGCTGACTGGTGGCCATATTGGATTTTTTATGTAAACTTGTGAAGCGAACTACTTACACAGTTTTAGCCGCATTTTCATGAAACTTCACAAAAATGATCAACATGATGAGGGGAAGTGTGTGACACAATTTCTTTCCCGCTCGGTTTCAAGATGGCCATCTGGTGGACATATTGGAATTTTTTTGTTACTTAGAAAAATTGAATGCCCCTTTTCAGTCACCCACACTAGGCGGTATGACACTGTGGGGGAGGGGGGAGGGGATTAGCAGGCGACAGACCATCTCTAGTTGCATTTAGGTGAATGTCATAAAACATGTTATTTTATATGTTTATTAAGGATAAACCTGAACAATGAAAGGTGGATGACACCATGTCATTGACACATTACATGATTGGCAACGATTGCATAATATTTTCACAACTGGGATTATCATAGACAGACTAATTACAGTTGAATTACTTAAATTTACTTGCATAATTGTGTGGATAATGGACAGTGAGTTCACTGGACAGTGGACATTAATCTTGTTGCAACTTTGAAAGATAATGGGTGGGGGTGGGGGTGGGGGGGGGCAGGGCCTAACCAAGAGTGTTATTACCTGTGAAAACTTACTGAAAAGCCCTGAAGTTGAAGAACATATATGTTTTTTCTATCCGATTAAATGGGGAGGGGCATGGTAAATGTACGAAGGACAGAGAGGCCCACTGATGATTAGCTTGGCAAGTTATTTAATGAATCAATCGATGTAGTGTGATGATTCACAATGAATGGAGTGATTCAGTAAATAACTTGTAAAGTTACTATATGGTTGAATGTTGGGAAAATGGATCAGTTTGCGACTACTTTCAGTGTTCTGTGTATATACCGAATACCGTACCGAAACTGAGGTATTTACCTGAAAAATACTGATACCGATACCGAACCTGAAAACTCTATATCAATACTTCATTCTCCCGCTGTTTGATTATGCCGATGTTATATGGGATGGTTGCACGGAGACTAAATCAACACTCCTAGAAACTTTACACTTGGATGCTCTACGAACCATAGTAGGGGTCACTAGGGGGACAAGTCATCAACTTATCTATAGAGAATCTGGTTTCATACCACTGAAAGAGCGTAGACGACGCCACAAATTAGTAGCGTTGTATAAGATTATGTTCACAAGCGTCCCAAACTACATTAGGCTGCTCATTCCGCAACCTGTATCAGAATTGACTTATTACTCGCTAAGATCTTCGAGCTTGTTAAGGGAAATTAAATGTAACACGAACAGGTTTTCTAACTCGTTTCTGCCATCAGTGGTAAAACTTTGGAACGGCTTAAGCGCAGATCTGCAGAACTGTACTTCCATAGATCATTTTAAGAAGAAACTTGCAATTAACGACAATGTCGTCCCTGGGTTTTATTATGTGGGTAGCAGAAAGGAACAAATTGTTCACACGAAGCTGCGGTTAAATTGTAGTGATTTAAACGGACATAAATTTGATAGATTTATAAGTGATAATGCATCTTGTGGCTGCGGTCATGTATATGAAGACACTGAACACTATTTATTAATGTGTCCTCTATATGCAGAACAAAGAAATTCGCTTCTAATAAAATTGGGCCACGCCACTAATATCACTCTTATGCTATATGGGGATACGGAGAAAACTGCCTTGGAAAACGCCAGTATATTTAGTGCGGTTCAAGAATATATTAGGGAAACGATGAGATTCCAGTGACTGGTTTATTTCCAGTGGAAAAGAACCCTGACAATGACCTTTGCTGTATTGGGTGAGAGAGATTTTAGTGGTTCTATCATATAAATGAAAGTAGATTGCCTCCACACCCAATAGACAGGTAAATTATTTAAAGTAAATGGTGCGATATAGTATGGTACTTTCTCTTTCTTTCCACTTCATTGGATCAGTTTCTGTTTTATGTACAGTTGCACCTGCACCATTGTATTGTATTGTATTGTATTTCTCTGTAGGGTACGGCGTTAATATAGGCATTGCCTGTTCGCCAAACCCCATTTCATTGAGGAAATAAAAATATTGTTTAAAAAAGAACCTGAAATTTCAATACCACACAGCTCTACTGTAGGGTGTGCTAAAGAAATTGTGGTCAGACAGAGGAACGTACAGACATACAGATGTATGTATGCATGGATGGACGGACGATGAATTGCAACCCATCCGAATAGCTCATACTTGATGTCGTCAAGTTGAGATAAAAACAATAATAATTAACAAGTTTTATATTTACTTTTAAATTATTTTATATACAGCCCAGATGAGAATTCCCCTTTTGGTTGCGATCATTCAACCATTATGGCTGCCCGAGCCCAAAGCCCAAATACCTTTAGCACAGTCTGCAGGTCATATTTATGAAGGGATTTCATTGTAACTTGAAAAGATGACTCATTTTGGAATAATTTCACTGTAACTTTGGTTGACAAACATTAACTGTGAGGGCCACATTAACTCACCCCTCAAGTCTTTAGTAGTACAGTCTACACCTCAAATTATTTTTATTGAAAACATAGCATACAGGGAACAGAAATTAACATATTTACAATGATCACAATTCTTGTTGTCCCTGTATCAGTATGCATCGCGTCTTCTTCTAATTGGTCAACGTGACCGAAACAAATAGCCATGGTATCGGCTAACTTCAAACATGCAGGTGATAAGAGCACGTGCCGTTGTTCCCCGTTTGTCACTCGAGAAACATCCAGGTGATAAAAATAACCTTTGACCCCGACTGGGTCACATCGATTGCAGAAACTCCTATTAGAACTGTTAGTTATATTCAACTTATTGTCGTATTGCAGTGAATACTAATACAAATTAAAAAACATCGTTGCTGCCCTATGAGTAGAAACACTTGTTGGCTGTCGTATTTGATGAGAACTGAACAGATTGATTCGTGTTCACAAACATACTTTTGCACTTTGCGGGGTGAGAACATCAAGGGGAACAACTCATCAGTCAATGTAAGACTTTAACAAATTAACATTACCAGGGCAATAAATCTTGGCACACTTCATAATTTATTTTGCGGTTTTTGGTGGTCAGTGGAGAAATGTATGCTATTAATTCCACCTACCTCTTACAAAATTCAATGACTGCGGCTCAATTCAAAATCTTCAAGTTTAAACCCAAGTGGAGTCTGAAATTGTGAGACATCCTTCCCGAAATTCAAAATGTCACCTTCCATGTCCAGCGTCGTTATAAGTGAATATGCTATTCTCCCAAACTCCCGTGGGAACCCCGGGAAGTGAAGCAGTGCTTGTTTACTGTGGTAAATAAGCTCTGTTTCACTGGTAAAATAGGACCCAGTCACTAATGCTTGGGGTGCGAGTCCTCTAAAATAGGCAACATGGAGTACCTATAAACGATTGACTGACATTGACTTTATCTCCATGTTGTGGTCATGATTAGCCATTGTGCAAAAGTATGTGACCTTAAACACCAATAAATAAATAAATATTCTCCCAAAGACATGAATAAAACACACAACACAACACATCTAACATGCTGAAGCTTGTTCCATGGAAATACAATACACTCTGGAGGGCTGAATTTACATGGTTTTAAAACTTTTTCAACAAGTTCAAATTCACCAAAGTGAAAAACTTCTCCATGTGTGACCTGGTTTATAAACAACGATTCGGAAATAGACTCGGTCTATTTATAGTTTTGCTGTGACGTTTATTTCGGTGTTTGGTTCAAAACCTGAGGCTCAGCGTGGGGTTTAAACTTTGTTGCCTGAGTCTTAATGTGGGATCATATTTTACATCTCGGCATCATTTCTGTGTTAGGAGGCGGGACAAAATCGTTATCTCGAGCAACATCCAGGGTACATGGAGATTTAATACCTTGATGTCTCCTTTTCAACCATTCAGCTTGCGCTCATGGTTGAAAACCAACATCCAGGTATTAAATCTCCATGTACTCTGGATGTTGCCCGAGATGACTTATATTGTATTTCATTGTGATATGTGTAAATTGTGAAGAATACGACCACAGAAATTTTGTTTGTGAAACAGGGTGTCCATGAGCATCTAACCATCCTATTTGTAAAACAAGGTGGGTACTGTGAACACCCTACAGTACAGTTGCTGTGGTCTGGTCATAATCTGGTTATGAGTAGTGATGTCCACATGTGTTGACCAGGTAATAAAAATCATCATCAGCAAAATTTTAATTAATGAAGCACGCAGACCATATCAAAATTTATTATTTTAAATGTAATTTTTTCAAATTTTTCCAAAAATTTCAACAAAACCATATCATCTGAACCCTTGTTGGAACGAGCTTGACATGCCCGTTCCAACGAGGGGTCACATGATATGGTTTTGTTGAAATATTTTGAAAAATAATATTTTTTCAACTTCTGAATATTATGCGGGCGGATGTGGCCGCTTCGTTGGGTAAAGTGTTAACCCGGTACTTCATTAATTATATTTTTGATGATTATTTCATTAAGTAGCGTTTGGAATAAAATATTATTGCGTCCTTGGAAATATTGCCTACCCATGAAAAGTGATCAATCCATGGAGTCTGTACAGTATTTTATTTTGATCTGATGTATATTTCAAGGCAGAAAATAATTTATTTTTAGGTAAGAATCATGCACCAGTAAAAAGACACCATTCAGCAGGTGACATGTTGATAGATGAGGTTGTTGACCCTGCTATTTCTGTTGATCGAGGGGGACGACCAAAATCAGAAGGACATCGGTTCTCACAGCATTTATTGTCAAAAAGATGCTCTAGTTATACTGTGAGTATTTAGTAACATTCTTTGTATCCCATAAACCCTGTTAATTGAATAGTCACTTTGCCAATGAAAATTATTTGATTAACAGGAGTATTCAATTAACAGGGATTGTGTCACTTTCCTGTATTCTGGAGATAAATTTAGCATTTATTCTATTATATCTTGTTTGACAGAGCTCTATGAGCTCTGTCAAACAACATATAAAAAATTAAATGCCTGTATTGGATGTACTGAGGCCAAATAGGTCTACAAACAAAGGAAAACTGGGGCAAATCAGGGTAATTTCTTGACAGGTTACACAATTTTTTTTTTCAATTAACAGGAGTTTACTCTATAACCTACATTCAATCAACAGGTCAAATTTGTACTGGAGGTATGGTAAATGGATTTGTGCCGGGAAATTATATTCAACTGACAGGGTTATTCAGTTAAGAGATATCCAATTAAGTGGGCTCCACTGTATCCCATAAAGAGTTATTTATTTGTGTATGTTTTTATTTTAATGCTTTCTTTTGATACAATAATGTGAAAATATAAAAAAATGGTCCTCGGTATTTGTAGCTTTGAGTAATGCCATATCACAGTATAGTTCCTGTTTCTACTCTCAGTATCTCGTAGCTTTGAGTAATGTCACATGACAATATAGTTCTTGTTTCTACTCTCAGTATCTTGTAACTTTGAGTAATGTCACATGACAATATAGTTCTTGTTTCTACTATCAATATCTTATACCTTTGAGTAATGTCACATGACAATATAGTTCTTGTTTCTATATTTAGTATCTTGTACCTTTGAGTAATGTAACATGACAATATAGTTCTTGTTTCTATATTTAGTATCTTGTAGCTTTGAGTAATGTCACATGACAATATAGTTCTTGTTTCTACTCTCAGTATCTTGTACCTTTGAGTAATATCACATGACAATATAGTTCTTGTTTCTATATTTAGTATCTTGTAGCTTTGAGTTATGTCACATGACAAAATAGTTCTTGTTTCTACATTCATTATCTTGTAGCTTTGAGTAATGTCACATGACAATATAGTTCTTGTTTCTACTATCAGCATCTTGTACCCTTGAGTAATGTCACATGACAATATAGTTCTTGTTTCTACATTCAGTATCTTGTAGCTTTAAGTAATGTCACCTGACAATATAGTTCTTGTTTCTACATTCAGTATCTTGTAGGTTTGAGTAATGTCACATGACAATATAGTTCTTGTTTCTACTATCAGCATCTCGTAGCTTTGAATAATGTCACATGACAATATAGTTCTTGTTTCTACATTCAGTATCTTGTAGCTTTGAGTAATGTCACATGACAATATAGTTCTTGTTTCTATATTTAGTATCTTGTAGCTTTGAGTAATGTCACATGACAATGTAGTTCTTGTTTCTACTCTCAGTATCTTGTACCTTTGAGTAATATCACATGACAATATAGTTCTTGTTTCTATATTTAGTATCTTGTAGCTTTGAGTTATGTCACATGACAAAATAGTTCTTGTTTCTACTATCAGCATCTTGTAGGTTTGAGTAATGTCACATGACAATATAGTTCTTGTTTCTACTATCAGCATCTTGTACCCTTGAGTAATGTCACATGACAATATAGTTCTTGTTTCTACATTCAGTATCTTGTAGCTTTAAGTAATGTCACCTGACAATATAGTTCTTGTTTCTACATTCAGTATCTTGTAGGTTTGAGTAATGTCACATGACAATATAGTTCTTGTTTCTACTATCAGCATCTCGTAGCTTTGAATAATGTCACATGACAATATAGTTCTTGTTTCTACATTCAGTATCTTGTAGCTTTGAGTAATGTCACATGACAATATAGTTCTTGTTTCTACTATCAGCATCTTGTAGGTTTGAGTAATGTCACATGACAATATAGTTCTTGTTTCTACTATTAGCATCCCGTAGCTTTGAGTAATGTCACATGACAATATAGTTCTTGTTTCTGTATTCAGTGTCTTGTAGCTTTGAGTAATGTCACGCCCTGTGGGAACCCCGGGAAGTGAAGCAGTGCTTGTTTACTGTGGTAAACAAGCTCTGTTTCACTGGTAAAATAGGACCCAGTCACTAATGCTTGGGGTGCGAGTCCTCTAAAATAGGCAACATGGGGTATAAACGATTGACCTTGACTTTATCTCCATGTTGTGGTCATGATTAGCCATTATGCAGAAGTATGTGACCATAAACAACAATAAATAAATAAATAAATAAATGAGTAATGTCACATGACAATATAGTTCTTGTTTCTACTATCAGCATCTTGTAGGTTTGAGTAATGTCACATGACAATATAGTTCTTGTTTCTACTATCAGCATCTTGTACCCTTGAGTAATGTCACATGACAATGTAGTTCTTGTTTCTACTTTCAATATATTGTACCTTTGAGTAAAGTCACATGACAATATCGTTCTTGTTTCTACTATCAGCATCTTGTACCCTTGAGTAATGTCACATGACAATATAGTTCTTGTTTCTACTATCAGCATCTTGTAGCTTTGAGTAATGTCACATGACAATATAGTTCTTGTTTCTTCTGTCAGTATCTTGTAGGTTTGAGTAATGTCACATGACAATATAGTTCTTGTTTCTACTATCAGCATCTTGTAGCTTTGAGTAATTTCACATGACAATATAGTTCTTGTTTCTACATTCAGTATCTTGTAGGTTTGAGTAATGTCACATGACAATATAGTTCTTGTTTCTACTATCAGCATCTTGTAGGTTTGAGTAATGTCACATGACAATATAGTTCTTGTTTCTACTATCAGCATCTTGTAGCTTTGAGTAATGTCACATGACAATATAGTTCTTGTTTCTATTATCAGCATCTTGTAGCTTTGAGTAATGTCACATAACAATATAGTTCTTGTTTCTACATTCAGTATCTTGTAGCTCTGAGTAATGTCACATGACAATATAGTTCTTGTTTCTACTATCAGCATCTTGTAGGTTTGAGTAATGTCACATGACAATATAGTTCTTGTTTCTACTATCAGCATCTCGTAGCTTTGAGTAATGTCACATGACAATATAGTTCTTGTTTCTACTATCAGCATCTTGTAGCTTTGAGTAATGTCACATGACAATATAGTTCTTGTTTCTACTTTCAGTATCTTGTAGCTTTGAGTAATGTTACATGACAATATAGTTCTTGTTTCTACATTCAGTATCTTGTAGCTTTGAGTAATGTCACATGACAATATAGTTCTTGTTTCTACATTCAGTATCTTGTTGTGCAGCTTTGAGTAATGTCACATGACACTCGGTAATATTAAAAAACAAAAATACTTTATCAACCATTTTTTTTATATTTTTAGTTTTGTTTCGCATGAAGTGAGTATTTCTCCATGCTAATTTTTTAGCTTAACTTGACAAAGTCAAGATAAGCTATTGCCATCATGTGTGCTGAAGCCTGTTAGTCTGTGAGTCCATGAGTCCGTGAGTCTGTTCACATTTTCCTTTAGCACAGGCTACACCCTGTAGTTCTTGTCTGATCGTCACGAAATTTCATATGCAGGTTTGGGGTCATGTCTAGATGAGAACTGAGAACGTCCCCTTTGGTCGTGATCGGTCAACCGGTATGGCTGCTCAAGCCCAAAACCCGAAAACCATTAGCACAGTCTACAAGTCGTATTTATAAAGGGATTTCATTGTAACTTGGTAGGATGCCTCTGTATAATGCCTAGATGAGAACGTCCTCTTTTGGGCATGATCTGTCAACCGTGTTGGCTGCCCAAGCCCGAAATCCAAAAACTTTTAGCACAGTCTGCAGGTCATGTTTAATATGGAAGGATTTCATTGTAACTTGATAGGATGACTCCATATGATGTCTAGATGAAAATTTCCCTATTTGGGCGTGATCTGTCAACCGTGACGACTGCCCGAGCCACAAAACCCGAAAACCTTTAGCACAGTCTACAGGTCATATAATTTGGAGGGATTTCATTTTAACTTGGTAGGTTGACTTCATATAATGTCTAGATGAGAAAGTCCCCTTTTGGACGTGATTGGGCAACTATGACGGCTACAGGGGCCCGAAGCCCGAAAACCTTTAGCACAGTCTACAGGTCATATATATGAAGGGATTTCATTGTAACTTGATAGGATGACTCCAAATAATGTCTAGATGAGAACATCCCATTTTGATTGCGATCATTCAGCCTTGGTGGCTGCCGAACCCAAAAACCTTTAGCATAGTCAAAAGGTCATATTTATGGAAGGATTTCATTGTAACTTGTTAGGTTGACTCCATATAGTATGCTTATAATGCCTAAATGATGACATCCCCTTTTGGTCGTGATTGGTCAACTGTGATGGCTACAGGTGTCCGAAGCCCGAAAACCTTGAGCCCAGTCTACAGGTCATATTTATGAAGGGATTTCATTGTAACTTCGTAGGATCACTCCAGATGATGCCCAGATGAGAATGTCCCCTTTTGGTTGTGATTGTTCAACCGTGATGGCTGCACAAGCCCAAAGCCCGAAAACCTTTAGCACAGGCTAAAGGTCATATTTATGAAGGGATTTCATTGTAAATTGGTAGGCTGACTTCATATAATATCTAGATGAGAACGTTCCGTTTTGGACACAATTGGGCAACTGTGATGGCTACAGGGGCCTGAAGCCCAAAAACCTTTAGAACAGTCTACAGGTCATAATTATGAAGGGATTTCATTGTAGCTTGGTAGGATTACTCCAAATAACGTCTAGATGAGAATGCCCCCTTTTGGTCACAATCATTCAGCCTTGGTGGCTGCCCGAGCCTAAAAACTTTTAGCATAGTCTATAGTCGTATTTATGGAAGGATTTCATTGTAACTTGTTTGGTTGATTCCATATAATGCCTAGATGATGACCTCCCCTTTTGGTCGTGATTGGTCAGCTGTGACAGCTTCAGGGGCCTGAAGCCCGAAAACCTTGAGCACAGTCTACAGGTCATATTTATGAAGGGATTTCATTGTAACTTCGTAGAATCACTCCAGATGATGCCCGGATGATAACGTCCCCTTTTGGTCGCGATCATTCAACCATGATGGCTTCCGAGCCCAAAACTCGAAAAACTTTAGTACAGACTACAGGTCGTGTTTGTGAAGGGATTTCATTGTAACTTAGTAGAATGACTCAGTATAATGTCGAGATGAGGATGTCCTCTTTTAATTGCAATCGGTCAACCGTCATGGCTTCACAGGCTTGAAGCCCGAAAACCTTTAGCCCAGTCTTCAGGGGATATTTATGAAGGGATTTCAAAGTAACTTGATAGGATGACTCATTTTGGAATAATTTCACTTTATCTTGGTAACTTTCGTTGACATACGTTAACTGTGAAGGCCACATACATTAATTGTGAGGTCCACATTAATCCACCCCTAACCTAACCTCATATTATTTTTATTAAAAACATCGCATGCAGGGAACAGAAATTAAGATATTCCCAATTATCACAATTCTTGTCTTATTTCATAACCCTTTCATAAACATTGAACATTATCCTTTTCATCAAACACAACACACAGACAAGTTAAGCTACAGTGTCATTGACACTTTCATTTATCCTACAGGGTGTTTGTCCACTCGCTCGGGCTGATTCATACCAGAAGTTAACACAGCTTGGAGAAGGATCATATGCAACAGTCTATAAGGCAGTAAACTTGTGAGTCTTTATTTTATTTTACTTTATCAGCCCCATATCACAGTTAATCCTACAGTTAAAACTAGAAGTCCTGTCACGAATAGTGCGCTTATCTAGGCTTAATTGCGCATTGGAATTGCGTGCAATTGCCATATCGAATGTCATCCAAAGCACGGCAGGTTCTCCCGGTTACTCATAGCAAACACAAGCAATGTTTCTGCCAATGGACCTCCGGGTTACCCGTAGGTCCATTGGCTGAAACAGTGCTTGTGCACAGGCCATATGTACAGAATTTGATAGCTTTACTGGGGCCATAACGCGTACATTAACGCGCATATCAACGTGCTATTTGTGTGCATTTCATGACAGGACTTCTAGTTTTAACTATATACAAAGCAGTAAACTATTGAGTCCTATTTTATTTTATCAATTACAGTGCACGTGAGACCAGTACAGTGCATGGATTCTTTTGGGTATCTACAAGGACCGAAAATGGGACCCTTTCCCAGTGACATTTTGGTTTGATTTTTCCCAATTCTTAACCCCAGATTTCACAATCTCAGTTCCCTAGGGATCTGCGAATCACAAATTTGTATTTTTATACTGTACCAATGACCCAGACATAGCTGGTGCTAACTCTTAAAATATAGGGCCAAACACAAATTTTGCCCCCCAATCCCCAAAATTTGCATCTAAAACTAAAGAAAACATGTCCTGAAAGGCCCTCCACACTTCGCCCCTACTGCGCATGCGCAGTGTCAAAGACGTTCCGAAATTGGCGCCATTTATCATTCTAAGTTTGGCCCTTCATCAGTTAACATCTGACTGATCTTTGTGCTTTTAAATCTCAGTTTAAATGATGCCAGACACATAAATATTAGTGAAATGGTGATTCTAAGGAGGATAGAAAAGGAGGAGAGGAAAAGAATGTGTGACAGAATATTATCAGGGCTGTAACTTAAAATTTTTTAATGAAATTATGTTAAGTTACCTATTTTCAAGGCAGCAGCCATTTTGTTGTCATTCTGATTGTTTAGTTACACTGTTTTTTCAAGTGTTTTCCTCTCTCCCTGTCCTTTAAGTTCCCCCTTGCTATTCTCCCATGCTTTTGGCATAGTTTCTGTAATTATTATTACTAAAATTTCTTGGGAGTTTTAGCTGAATAACAGAATGAATTCTGTTCTTTTCCCATGTTTACGTCTTCACCTACGGGTGGTTAGGCGTTGTGTTCTGCATCTACCATCTGATGTTCTGCAGTTTCTTCCCTGGAAGTCTCTGTTTTGCATCAGATAGTGTATTTTTGGTAACTGATTTCGGGCCTGGGTGCCTGGAGTCTTATTTTAGTGTTTTTACACTCATTGTTTACATTTACAACAGCCCTCTGTGTGAGGGGGGGGATTTCTAAATAATAATATCTTTATGTTATTTTAATCATAACTAGATACATTATTATTGTTCGTAAGTGTTGAATAAATTGTTTAAAATATTTTTAAAATTTTTGTCCACACTTAGGCTTGGGATCCATTGGGGCTCAACGTTACTTTTCAGAAACTTGGGCTGTTCTGAAAAAATATTTTTTCAAAATATTTTGATTTCAATTATTTTTTCTATATTAATGGATCATATTATTATTATGTATTTTGATTGCCAGGGGTTAGTGCGAGTACCAGGACTTGTTTTCTTTTCACATTGAAAGGATATTGATCAATTGTTTTAAGAGGAAGTCTTCCTCTGACCTTATTATCATTCTATATGTGGTCAGTGTACTCGCATTAACTCCTGTTCTGTATCGTATGATTTCGATGACAATATGGGAAGCGTATGTCACGGTATGTTGTTGGGGATTTGGACACTCCGGTCCTTTCCCCGCAGGGTCACTCTACTTTATCAATTTCTATTTCAGACGATCAAGATTAGGGTGATGTATCTGTGATGTCTTCCAACAGTGTGCCTCCGTCGTCACAATTAATGAAGGGCTAGCGGAAAAGTGCTCATGTAATACGCCAATTGCCTAAGAGGACCCTAGTAGGTTCGACGGCCTTTGACGTCCGCTAGCTCGCCCGGTGTAGCGTCCATTCACCGAATGGTTCGGCAGCCGGGTTCGTCCGTTGCGGTCTAGAAGGAATTTTGGGGTGATGCGAGCACTATAAAATTAACTTAATGCACACCCAGTGACGGCGGATCGGAGGGAGAACGGAGGAAGCCTTTTAGTCCGGTTCATAGCTCGTTCCGGTCCATCCGGACGGCAAGCGAGAGAGGCCCCTCTCTCGTTCAACAACATCTGGCCCCAGATGTTCTGTGGTACAAATGTGTCGCTAGCGGAGCATACGTCCGTCGCTCGGGACGCTCCGTTGTATAGGCAGTCCGCTGAGACTGCTAAGGCTTCCTCTTCTCGTCAGCGCACACGACCGCACCTTGGCTGCGTGACCGCCGATATATTACCAGCTTCGCCGATCAAGGATTCTTCGGCGACCAGGTCACACCATCCGGCAGCCAGGGATTCGAGACCGATGGACTCCGGACGTTCGCATAGGAAAAGTATGCGGGAGCCATCTGATGCGGAGCTGCCCTCGGCGAAGCAGCGATAGACTGCGCCTCCGCAGGTCTCGACGCCGGACATTCTTGTGCACATAGCACAGCTTATCGCAGCATCCCAGCAGCCGACAGAAACGGTGTCGGATCGAGAATTATCCGACAGCGCTGGGTCGGTAGCCGGGGACTCGAGGCCTGCAGACTCCGGACGTTCGCATAGGAAGTGTGCGGGAGTCAACGTACACGGAGCTTCCAGCGGCAATGCTTCGTAAGTCCGCTACTGCATAGGCCTCGGGAACGGACGTGCTTTCCTTAATAGCACAGTTTATCGCAGCATCCCAGCATCAACTGAATCTGTCGCATATATTTTATCCGACGATGCTGGGTCGGGACGCTCCGCGGAAGCGGGTACGGACGTCCGAAAGTTTCATCCGGTCCGACGGGATACCGAAAGGGATTCGGAGGATTTCAAGCTTTCCCTTTCGGAACAACATATGCTGCGATGCCGGATAAGAAACTGATAGCGTCGGTGGACTTAGAAATTTTTGGTTCGGTTCAGGGACATCGTCCCTCAGTTCCGACATAGTCCAATAATGTCACACAAACTTTCGAATTATTGAACGACGCTATATATATATTATTATTTTATGCTTGCTATCCAAGCATTTCTGGTTTCTTGTTCGAAGAGTTATGGAGATGTCTTTCAAAAGTGTGCCTCTGTCGTCATAGTTAATGAAGAGTTAGCGGCAATAAGTGCTCACGGAATATGTCTATCGCTTACGGAGTGACATTCGCTAGCTCACCCGGTGTAGCGTACATTCATCGAATGGTTCGGCTGCCGGGTTCGTCCGTTGCGGTCTAGGAAGGAGATTTGGGTGATGCGAGCACTTTAATTACTTTAGTACTCACCCAGTGACGGCAGATTGAGGACAGATCGGAGGAAGCCAACAACATAGGGGACCGCATGTTGTGGTTCAGATATTTTACATTCGGAGCATATGTCCGTTGCTCGGGACGCTCCGTTATATTGACAGTCCGAGAGACTGTCTTTAATGCTTCCTCATCCTCACAGCAGGGCACACGACCGCACATTGGCTACGTGACCTCGAGTATCCGATCAGTTTCGGCATTCAGTGATTCCACGGCGAATAGGTCGCGCCATCCGGTAGCCAAGGGACACGAGGCCTATACACTCCGTTCGCTCGCATATTGGAAGTATGCACGGGGTAACGATCTCGGAGCTTCCTGCGGCAATGCATCGTAAGACCGCTTCTCCTCAGGCCTCAGTGACGGACGTGCTATCCGAGTTAGCACAGTTGTTTCGCAGCATCCCAGCAATTGACAGTTTCTCGGTCGAATCAGGAATTATCCGACGGCGCTGGGTCGGTGCGGTCCGCGGTTGCATCAGCTACGGACGACCGAACGCTTTATAGGGTCCGACAGGATGGCGAAAGGGATTCGAAAGATTTCGAGTTTTCCCTTTAGTAGTATCGGAAGATGCCTTTCATATCTTCTGGCATTTCTTCCAGTGATTATTTTTCGGACTTCATTGCTGCGATCTTGGATAAGAGACTTATAGCGTCATTGGACTCGGATTTTTCGATCGGTACAGGGACATTGTCCCTGACTTACCGACGCAGTCCAATATTGTCATTACAACATGTGTTTTATTTTTCGACGCTATATATTTATATATATATACAAGCCTGCTACTAAGCAAGATAGTTTAGTTTCTTGTCCGCGTGGCTCATTTCTGCCATTTTATCATTTTTACAAATAGTTTATTTTGGCAGAGCAGGGCATACCGAGAGTTCATATGCGTCTAGACGGTGTGATTAAAGACTGCATATATTCTTTTTCGCCGTTTATGTCTTTTCCAATTTCAATGTTGGGAACGACATTATGTATAGTAGACTTAACTTAGACGCTTTATTATACGTAATCCGCCTTACTGAGGCGTTATCATTACGTCTTCAAGAAAAGATTTACGGGATATTATTCTCAATGTAATTTCTTTTGAGGGCAGTAGTTTGTTCACGTATAACTCCGCCCTTCAGTGGCTGATTGGAGTTGGTTAGACGTGACGCAGCCCTAGCTACATCCACGCGTGGATAGTAAGGTTAAGAACTCTCTCAGAGTCGCTTCGTTCTCGGAGGAGCTTCTCTTCGACGGCAACTTTCCGGCAATCCATGAATTGCTCGATTTATACATTCTCTTGTCTATCTAGTGTTACAAGAGATTCAGACTGGGGCAAACATTCGGTGGTTGACTCAGAGAGTGCCGCCGCAGTTGCCGGACCCGAGTGTGGCTGTTATGACGGTTGCCAGTCAAACAGATTGGGATATATACTGATCCCTACGGATTCGAAGTGCCAGGGTCTTTGGGTTCCGCAGTCTTTTAGCTATCAGTTTAACTTCCGCGGAATAATGTTTTTTAGGCTTGCTTTATGTCATTGCATGAACATTATTCAGAAACGCATGCCCAAATTCGTGTCCTTTAATTCGACAGTAGTGGCGTATCTCCGGAACCAGGGAGGCACTCTTTCGTTTCCGTTATTCAATTTAATGGAAAGAATCCGTCTGTTGGTTATAGTACACCAAGTTCAGTTTTGGTCCGTCATATTCTGGGTCGTCTGATTGTTTTATCGGACTCCCGTTCTCTTACGGGTCGCTTGTTGCTGTCAGAATGGACTCTCATCAAACAAGTATTCAATCAGATTTGCTATCTATGGGAGCGCCCAATGATGTTTTATTTATGACACAGCTTGCTAATCAATTGCAGACATATGTGTTGGCTTGTCCAGATCTCTGAGCTAATACTGTTAACGCTCTATTGATCTATAGGACGGAATGATAGGATACGCGTATCCTCCGGCGCTGTTGTTTTAGCAGGTATTGCTAAGATAAACAACCACAATACATTTCTGTTGATAGCATCTCTATCTTCACAGAGATCATGAGTAATTTACTCTCTTGTCTACTGTGGATCTTAACGTGAAATCTTCCTCTATGTGAGGATCTTTTTTCACTGGGTAAATCGTGTCATCTTTATCACAACCAGAAAGGTCGCAACCTTCATGTATTCCGTTGTGTGGTCCGTATTGCATTGTAAGCACTGTACTGGATGAGCTTTGGACGCGATTTCTTACTATAGGAGATCCTCTTCTTCGCTATTCTATGCGACTAAAGTGGAGGCTCTTCCGTCGTGGTGTAGGGATCATTATGTTCATATTGTTGATCCCTCCATACTACTCATTGCTATTTTTTAGTATACTTGTTTCACAAGATCTACTGCAGCCTGTTATTATTTAGGTTATAGGTTTATGTTACCTCATACCTATGCACTCTACGATAGTTTACAATTGAGTCTTTTGTCTCTTTATCTAAGTCAGTTAGTAACTTTTTGATAAATAGACTTAGAATCTTTAGATTAAATTCCTATACGGATTTTAACTTCGGTTCTTATTTAGCTAAGTAATCATTTGAGCCTCTGGAAACAGTAGTTTTCAAATTCTGACCTTTTAGACAGTAATTCTGTTGGTTTCTCTTTTACTGTAGAGTCAGTGAGTTTCATGCACTATCGATGGATGATTTTCACTTTCATAGTTTCGGAATCAATACTTCCGTTACTATTTAGGTTGGATTGTTGCATAAGAGTTAGGCTCCTATTATCCGGAACCTATTATTTTAAGGTCCTTCCGTCTTCGTATGGGCATAGGCCTTTACTCTTTCCGGGTACAGTTTATGTATTTATAAACAGATATCTGTTTATTACAAGGGCGTAAGCTTCTTCTGTCTTTGATGTCTAGTAGAAGGACGTTACGCTCCATTTTATTGTTAATGGATTCTATTAACTAGCGTACTGCTTATGGTATATCATTGACTTAGCAGTTGTGCTTAAGATTTCGGCTCATGAAGTAAGAGTTCTTCTACTTCTTGGGCTTACATTAATAGTGTTGCTATTATAGATTTTTGAAGGCTGCTCATTGCGCTCAGCCATCCACATTCATGAATTTTATCTCAGAAATATCGAGTCCATTTCTGGAGGCCTCTATTGTTAGGTCTATTATCTACTGCTCAGAATGTCATTCACTTAACAGTTGCTACTATAGCTAGGTAGGCTGTCTGTTTCGGCAGTGTCTCCGTTCAGCTGCCCTCTTCGCTCTGGGCTATTTGACCCAGGGCAAGAAAAAGGGGGGGGGGGGGGGGGGGGGAGGGTGTTCCCTTGGGTCACCTGTTTTTACTATGAAAACAAGGGGATACCTCCTCCGGAGTTAGTAATTCTGAGCTGTTATTGGGATGGTTGTTTAGTGAGAAGTTTAAGTTTATAAAATTCATTCAAGTCTTAGTTTTTAAAGTATAGCTTTTGAATATTGCATATGTCAACGGACATGATTATGCAATTCTCAGACACTTTTAGGAGTATAAGAGTCTCTATTCTCTAGACTTACTTTATTATTGGCTTACTTTAAAAATTATTAGTATAAGGATTATTGGATATTAATAGAGTACATGGATGTATGAAGCTCAATTTTTGGAAGGTGTTGTATCTTTCTAATTTATCATAAATAAGAAAGATACATGTAAGGCCTATTACTTCTTTTCCCTACAGGGGATGACTCTATTTTATTTTATTGAGCGTATTCCATTTTGCTCTATGTCCTTGGCCCTCCAGCCTTTTTACTATTCAGCTATGTCTGGGTCATTGGTACAGTATAAAAATGTTAAAAAATTTATAGTAATTTATATATTTTTTATACTTACCAATGACCCAGACGGGGATGGCCCTCCCAGGAGTTGGGAACTCTTGCCTCCCCGCTGAGTACATAGCGCTTACCAGGCACTGGTTATTAGAATGATAAATGGCGCCAATTTCGGAACGTCCTTGACACTGCGCATGCGCAGTAGGGGCGAAGTGTGGAGGGCCTTTCAGGACATGTTTTCTTTAGTTTTAGATGCAAATTTTGGGGATTGGGGGGCAAAATTTGTGTTTGGCCCTATATTTTAAGAGTTAGCACCAGCTATGTCTGGGTCATTGGTAAGTATAAAAAATATATAAATTACTATAAATTTTTTAACTTTCGAATCGAATCTCGAATCGAATCGTGTCTCTGATATCAACATCGAATCGAATCCCAAATCGAATCTTAAAAGACAAGTTATTTCATATTGCATCAAACGGAAGTTACGGAACACTGTGATGACCCTTACGCGACGGAGTGAACACCTTAAACACCAATAACTAAATATTCTCTGTAGCACCGTCACTGAAACAGCTAGGCCTATTGTCCATAGTTTTAGTTTTTTAAGGTCTAACTTGTTACTATTCACGTTCTTAAGAACGTGAATAGTAACAAGTTAAGCCTTCAAAAACCAAAACTATGGATAATGTTCTGGGCCAAATTCACACCTTACCTAACAATTAAACATTGTCAATTACTCAAATAAATAGGAATTGAGCCTACATGAATGAATTTTCTAATGACAGTTTTATCCTGTTTTTGTTGGAAATGTAACAAATTGAAGTTAGTACGAGAGATTCGAAAAAATCGAATCCTGAGACTGATTTGGGATCGATCTCGAAGCATACGTATGGTATCGATATCGAATTGAATCTCGAATATTCGCAGGACCCTACAGTTCCCACACAAACAGAAGTTTATTGCACAGCTGATGCCCTGAACTGGGTAGTCATAAGTCTGGTTTTCTGAGGCCTTTTGACCACACCCAGTTCAGGACACCAATTGTACATAAAATCTTAGTTGCTTGACTACTGAAGCCTCTTAACCCTTTACCCAACGCAGACGATACCAAAATTTATTATTTTAAATATCATTTTTAAAAATTTTTCAAAAAAAATTCAACAAAACCATATCATGTGACCCCTCGTTGGAACGAGCTCGATGAGCTCGTTCCAACGAGGGGTCACATGATATGGTTTTGTTGAAATTTTTTGAAAAATAATATTTTTTCAGCTGCTGAATTTGCATATTACGTGGGCGGATGTGGGCGATTCGTTAGGTAAAGGGTTAATTCAAAGACAAATGAATACATCTTCTTTAACCATTTACCCAACGCAGACGATACCAAAATTTATTATTTTAAATATCATTTTTTCAAATTTTTCAAAAAATATCAACAAAACCATATCGACGAGCTTGATCCAAAGAGGGGTCACATGATATGGTTTTGTTGAAATTTTTTGAAAAATAATATTTTTTCAACTGCTGTATTTGCATACATGTACAAAGCAGATAATAGCAGGGTTCCCGCGAGGCCTTGAAAACCTGGAAAATCCTGGAATTCGTCAAAAGGTCATTCAGGGCCTTGAAAGCCTTGAATTTCCAATGGGAGCCTTGAAAGGCCTGGAAAATCTGAAAAATTTGTGATGCGTAATTTAATCCGAACACATTTTACAGCATTTACAGCCAATGTAACTGTGTGGTTTATTAATCCGCTCATATTTTGGAGTATTTACGGCAGTGCCAATGCGTGCATTATTGATAGAACTTTGCAGTGATGTGACACTGAAATCCTTTGAATCAAGCATTGTGAATTGTTGTTATTGATGTGGGCGAGCACAATGGTGTATATTTAAGCCAATGGGAAGATTTATTGTAAATTCTGCCTGTTCGAATGCTGAGCATACGTGCATGGATAATTTATTCCTATTGAAACTATTACAAATGGATGATTGTTCAGTTGAACTATTTGAGTATTTCCGAAGCATGTATGTCTAATGAATTTGCCACAACGTCATCTTAATGTCCTGGCACGGGCAGTCGCCATCACGGTAGATTCCGAGTTTGGATTTCCAAATGAAAGTGTTATTGTCTTATTCACCTCAAATGTTAACATGTGCGATTTTAAGGATGATTCGCCCATTTATGAAACATTAAAAACTTTTCAACACTTACTGCATTTAGCTGAATACCGTTCAACTGGAACAGGCAGTAACCAGTTATAGTATGCAGTTGATTTAATCCATGCTTGTTCGACGGTACACTTCCCCACAACGGAATTGCATTTTGCTTTTCGAATGACATTTCCGGAGACATTGTGGGTTACGAAATGTGTCATTTACATGTAACATGTAGTTTACTCATTGGGAGAAAGGATGACATCAATTCATTTGCATTCAGTAAGTATTCAGTTAGAAGAGCGGTACATGTACAAGAGACATAGCTATTGTGCCACCTGGTAATTACACTGCAGTTGTAGGATAAACACAAGAAAATGTATTTCTCAGGCTCACTAATTCTAATCAGTGATATCATTGCTTGGATAGCTTTCAGAAAGAGTTTTCCAAGAAGTGATGTCAAGTGTTAGAATTACCAACAAAGGGAAATATAAGAGAAAGTTTCTAGTCATTATCTGATAATTTAGGGTACTTTGCCAGCCTCAGCCTTGAAAAACCTTGAATTTCATAAATGGGGGCCTTGAAAATCCAGGAAAATTGCTGAGAAATGGCCTGGAATGGCCTTGAATTTCAAAGATTTTAACCTGGGGGAACCCTGAATAGGAAACCTTTAAGTTACAGTACCCATAATTCAAAGATAATACAAACCACATTCACTGGAAAGCTTTAAGTTACAGTCAGGGCTTTAGATTCACCCAAATTCACAGGTGTTTACAGGTGTGCCCAAATTAGAGAAGGTGTGAAGACATGGAGAAAAATATATAAATTCTCTTTGTCTCTTCTAGATTTGAGAATAAAGTCCAACATAATGTGGCCATAGAAACGTAAAGGAAGGCATAACAGGATAAGACTGTTATTTCTGGTTTCAATTTGCCCAAATTAGGACAAAACTTATAAAGGAATTTAAAGGTCTGTACCACCAGTACCCGATATTCAAAGATAATACAAATCACATCCACAGAATAGGAAAGCTTTAACCCTTTACCCAACGAATCGGCCACATCTGCCCACATAATATGCAAATTCAGCAGTTGAAAAAATAGTATTTTTCAAAAAAATTTCAACAAAACCATATTATGTGACCCCTCATTGGAACGAGCTCATCGAGCTCGTTCCAATGAGGGGTCACATGATATGGTTTTTCTGAAATTTTTAAAAAAAAATTAAAAAATGATATTTAAAATAATAAATTTTGCTATCGTCTTCGTTGGGTAAAGGGTTAAGTTATGGTACCTGAAATTTTGAATAATACCCTGACATGACCTTCCAGCTGTATACCTTCTAATTTTGCTTATAACTGCCTCATGATTGTTGCTACATCATAAATTGTAGTCATATATCATTTATAAACATGTTTACTATTACAGGTA
The DNA here is from genome assembly GCA_031216915.1 of Pictodentalium vernedei. Classification (NCBI taxonomy): domain Eukaryota; kingdom Metazoa; phylum Mollusca; class Scaphopoda; order Dentaliida; family Dentaliidae; genus Pictodentalium; species Pictodentalium vernedei. The sequence continues at coordinate 26,215,542 of CM062294.1, forward strand.
TAATAATCAAATAGTGGCATTAAAGGAAATTCGATTACAGCATGAGGAAGGAGCTCCTTTCACAGCAATAAGAGAAGGTAAAATAATTTACATATTGTAACATAAGGAAACTTTAATACACAGCTAGATTTTTGCACAGTGCCTTTTTAGCTCACCAACTTTAGTTGTGCGAGATTATGGCATGGCTCGATCAGTCGGCGTCAGCGTATGTGTCCAATAATGTTAAAGTTTCTGTTTAGGTCACTTATTCACCCTATTTCCATATCATGGCTTTTATAATGATTATTATCATTCTACCATGATTTAACCCCTCGTACCCTGCATTTTAAACATTATTCTTGACATTTTTAGTTGCGTTTAGTTTTCTGATTCAGATTCAGATTCAGATTCTTTATTCACGGTACACATACATGTAAAATGGTTACAAATAAACATATTGCACAAATGTAATGAGAAGTATACTGTGGGAAGTAGCATAGCCAGATTGGCTGTCTACCTGCCACCCCAACCATATCATGTGACCCCTGTTCAGCTCAGAATTTCATGTTCAACTTAATGTTTAGATCATTTGCTGTGCTCCTTCTCTTTCTCTGACACATATATTCCTCATACATATTCCTCATTATCATTGTTCCATGATTTAACCCTTCAGTGAATTTCTTCAAATTTTTCATCAAATTTTCAACGTTAAGTTTTCTGTTCAGCTCACACTTACATATTTTCAATGTGATAAAGTTTCTGTTTAGGTGAGTTGCCATCACCATTTTCATCCCATGGCCTTTATATTGCTTCTATGTGGTACTTATTATCATTATTTCATCCTCACCCACTGTGTTTTAAACCTTTTTCTTAACATTTTCTAGATGTGTTGACGTTTCTTATTACAGTTATTTATTTATTTATTGATGTTTAAGGTCACATATTTATGCACAATGGCTAATCATGACCGTGACAGTTTTACGGGTGGAGGAAGCCGGAGTACCCGGAGAGAACCACCGAGCAACGACGAGCAGCTGCCAGCTCCCCAACATCGTAACTCCGCACTGCAGCACAGGCAGGGTTAGATTGGTTGAAGACATGCGTACCATCGACGTGCAGTACGCCTTAGTACACGGCGTCATCGTGCCCCCACGCGGGCAATTGAGATGAAGTGTCTTGCCCAAGGACACAACGTGGTTGCCGCAGGTGGGGTTCGAACCGAGGACCTCTCGGCTTGCAGCCTGCACCTCTACCTACTGAGCCACCGCGCTCCCTCTTATTACAGTAAAACCTGTCTTGAGAGAACACTGTCTTGAGAGACCATCTGTCTTGAGAGACCACATCTACCAGGCACCGATTGCTTTTACTCTATAATGGACCTGCTATGGGAGACCACCTGTCTTGAGAGACCACCTGTCTTGAGAGACCAATGTGACCTGGTACCAACTTGTATTTTTATGCCATAATGGACCTGTCTTGAGAGACCGCGCCTTTGAAGACTGAAACCATGACAAAAACTTTTTATCTGTTCTGGAATTGGAAACTCCATTGTGGTTATACTAACATAATTAAAAGTGTTAAATGCTGTGTGAAAAGATTAGGATTATTGCTGAATAAACAATTTCATACATACCTGAAATGTGACAGATAGGAATAAAAATAAATTTGTGTTGAAAATCTTTTTGTAACAAACTGAAATGGACTGTTATAAAAATTATAAAAATAATTAGTGAAGAAAATCTTCAATGAAGATTTCCAACACTAATTTATTTTTATAATTTTTATAACAGTCCATTTCAATTTGTTACAAAAACTCCATAAAAAAGAACAACTACAAAGTAATTACAAAAATCCATTCTTCTCCATTTCTGAATTTTGTGGTTGGTTATTCACTGACTTGAGAAAACCTGAAACCTGTTATGAGAAACCACCTGTCTTGAGAGACCACTTTTGTGTGGCCCAAAGGTCGGTCTCTCAAGACAGAATTTCATGTTTAACTTCGTGTTTAGCTCACCTGCTGTGTTCCTTCTCTTCCCATGGTGCTTATATTCATCATACATCTTCTTCATTATCATTCTACCATGGTTTAACCCTTGTCCTGTGAATTTCTTAAAAATTTTTCTTCCAATTTTGAACGGTTAGTTTTCTGTTTAGCTCACACTTCGACATTTTCAGTGGGTTAAACTTTTTGTTTACATCGACTGCTGACACCCTTTTCATCCCATGGCCTTTTATAATGCTTCCATATAGTGCTCATTATCATTCTACCACTATTTAACTCTCTACCATTGTGTTTTAAATGATTCTCTTAACATTATTTAGTTGCGTTTACTTTTCTGTTTAGTTCAGAATTTCATGTTTAACTTAGTGTTTAGGTTAGCTGCTATGCTCCTTCTCTTCTCATGGCACTTATTTTCATCATTCCTCAGTATCATTGCTCCATGATTTAACCCTTCTCCAGTGAATTTCTTTAAATTTTTCATCAAATTTTGAACGTTAACTCTTCTTTTTACCTCACACATTTTCAGTGTGTTAAAGTTTCTGTTTTGGTCAGCTGTCGACACCTTTTTAATCTCATGGCCTTTATATTGCTTCTATATTGTGCTTATTATCATTCTACCATTATTTAACCCTCATCCAGGTTTTTTTTCTGTTTTTACACCCTTCACTCAATTTTTCATGCAGTTACAGGGTTATTGCCCTTGAACTTGGAAGTTTGATAGTTATAACAAGTTTTCCACACTTATTTCAGTTATGGAAGGGAATATTGAAATAATTTTTTGTATGTAACTTCCTGATGGGTACCTCCACATCAAGTTTTAATTTCATTTTGATCCATTCATTTATCGAAGGGTGATTGCCCTGAACTAGGAAATTTCACAAGACTTTTCATTATAAAAATCTTATGATAATGATATACCCTGGACCCTGGAACCCAAAACAGCTACACTTTTTTCACCAGTGTATTGGTCCTTGCTTTGCCAATTTTTTATGATTTTTTTTCCTCTGCAGCAATATCTCAGAAGTGAGTGGATGGATTTCAATGAAATTTGGTATGACCAGCCATGCCTGCATATGCTTTTTTGGTTATTACTTTGTTGGGCCAGCTCTGCAGTGGAGGTGGGGATGGGTGGGGGGGGGGGGGGGTGGGGGGTAAAAAGCCATCCCCACTTCATACTCTCGGAGGACCCCAGGAGCTAAAAAAAAAGAGTAGAAACAATTATAAATACCCATATTCCCCACACTGCATAGAAGAGAGAATTCATATTTTGGCATCCTCAGGACCAGCAGAATTGAATGGTCCAAAAAACTGCCATTGCATTGTCATGGGTCACCATCTGATGATGCCCATTTTAACACTCTCAACATTTGGGAAATGCCGGCACCAAAATTGAAATAGTCTTCTCTAGAACCACCAATCAGAATCTTTTGATATTTGGTCTACAACATCCTCGGAGGAGTCAGTTTGCCCTTGAACTTAGTCTGTTCAAATCAAGTCGTGTTGTACACATTTGGGCTCCCTGTGGAAGCCTGAAATTTAACTTTGTTAATTCAAAAATATACTTCAGATCCACCAAACAGAATCTTTTGATATTTGGTAAACTGCACTCTTATGCAAATCAAGTTCTTATTTACTTTTGGGATCCCAATGGGAGCCTGAATTTGACAGGGATGAGAATTTTTAAAACTTGTTTCAATTGCCCTTTCCATTTGAAAATGAAAAGATTTTGTAGAAGTATCATTTCGAGTTGAAGTTTCCAGCATTTTTGGTCGAGTTGTATCAACAAATTTCATGTTTTGATGAAGGTATGTCAGCATCCACCTGTCATAACTTGAACAAATGATTTCTGATTTTTACCAAATTTAGTCTGTGCGGGAATATCCTGGATGAGTTTGAAAAGCAGTCCTGCCCAAATTTATTTTTGGAAGTTATGCCCCTTGGGATTATTTTTTTGTTTTAAAGTGGGTTCTAAATTGAACAAACATTTTTTCCAGATTTGGTTTGTGAGTTCTATGTGAGAATGTCTTGGATGAGTTCAGGAGTTATGCACCTTATATTGTTTTCTCGAGCTCCGTGTTAGCACAGTAACTTGAACAAACGCTACAATAACTTGGAACAAATGCCATCTATATATATCTTTTGTTAATGCAGTTTCTAATTTTAACTTCACTACTGTCCGAAAGAATGACCATCACAAACAACAACTGTGCATTATTTTAGCAATAATTGGGCATTATAAGATAAAAAGCTTTTGCATTATTTTAACCTGTTGAACCCTCATCTCATGGAATAGTATCACCTTTGTGTACACTTACAATGAGATGGGTCAGTCCAATATCAATATACAGGGAGGATCAAATAATAACTGCAGTCTGCAGCCACCTGGCTGCAGACTGCAGTTATTATTTTATCATCAGTGCCCTGCGCCAACATTATGCCGTGGGCCAAAAAAATCGGTCTTGTGAGTTCAAAGGGTTAAATAAAGTTCAGTCATGCTTCCTTTAAATCCACAATCCAAGATAGACTACACAGATACAGTACAGCCTATAACAAAGTATACTGTTAGGCGATATTCTTTTGTTAATGACACCATATTAGCTCCTTATTATGGCGATATTCCTATAGCATTAACACAATATATTTTTATACAATAAACCAATGGCTGGTGCAAACTCAAAGTTATCAAGGGCCAAACAAAAATTTTGCCCCCCCCCCCTCCCCAATCCCCAAAATTTGCTTGCAAAACCGAAAATTAAAAGTTCTCTCTGGCCCTCCATACTTTTACTCTCCACGCATGCACAGCTGTCAGGAAGTGACCGAAATTGACAGCAACATTATTCTTTGTAGAAAAGAGTACTACATAATAACTCAGCGGAGAGGTATGAGTGCCCACTCATGGGAGGGCCATACTCGTCTGGTCAATTGGTAAGTATAATAATAATAATAATAATAATATAGTTTATAGCTGTAAATCCACCTAGGTGCTCTCAGGCTTTACACTCAAAATAAACAAATGTGTTGTGTAAGCTGTCGATTAGTTATATACAGGGGATCGCGTAAAGAGGTGGGTCTTTAGTGATGATTTAAATTTCGTAAGAGATTGAGGTGCCTTCAGGTGATCAGGGAGACGGTTCCATAAAAATGGTGCCGCAACCGAGAAGGCCCGTTTGCCTACTGCCGTGGCATTTCGAAAAGTGTGAAGCAAGTTATTGGACGCACATGACCTTAAAGATCTTGCAGGTGTGTATCTCGTGATAAAGAGTTGTCACATAGGACGGTACCATGCCGTTAAGAGCTTTATATGTGACGAGAAGGATTTTGAATTCCACCCTCTCTTCTACAGGGAGCCAGTGCAATTCAAGCAGCATGGGGGTTATGTGGCAGAATTTTTTTTTTTTTGGGGGGGGGGGGGGGACGGCAACATATATAAAAAATATACAAAATTACTTTAAATTTATCATATTTTTATACTTTTAACCAATTGCCCAGACAAACTGAATAGTAAAAAGAAGGAGGGCCTAGGACTTCAGAATTAGTAGACCAACATAGTTCTAAGCCTGTAATCCAAAGTGAAAAAAAATTAAGTATAAAAAAATATACAAATTACTTTAAATTTATCATTTTCAACTTGTTATGGCAAATATCGCAAGACAGAAGCATGTGTCGCACGATATTTTCATAGCTATCACTCGTAATTTTTTATATAAAAAGAAGAGGAGTAAAATTAGGTGCAATCAGTTTTTTGTACAGAACTTCAAGGACTACGTTTGTTATCATCATGGGATGGTAACGAGTGCTTTGGGGCTCGGCCAAAAATTCAAAATACCTGTTGTCAGTCATATTTACAGGAATGCTGTGTATTACATTTGCTGTACAGAACTTGTGAAGAAGATCTTTTTTTGTCAGTAATGTTTGCTATAAATTTATTGGGTGCCTTTGTTATCACTGTGCTTTGAGAACAAATATTTGTGGGTTCAGTCGGGACCCACTCGGGTATTCACAAAGGGAGATAATTAAAAATCTTTTCCAAAAACACCAGACAAAATAATGTTTCTTGAATTCAGCATCCCTAGGATGTGTATATTCAAATGTGTTGAAGCCAAATTCCTGTGTTAATATTTGATGTTGTTTGGGGAGGGTAAACATTATTAGCACAACCCAATTTTCTATTTACAATGAGAAAAGTAAAACATTCTCACCCATGGGAACCCTATGAGCTAAAGATAAAAAATTCAAATACCTATATTTTAAGAAGGACTGGACAAATATTGATTAATTAGTATGAATCAACCTTAGAAGGGTTTGAATCAAACAGGCCAAAACAATTGCGAACATTTGGCTTATGATGCACCATACAAGGATCCCCATTGTAACATTAACCCCTAGAAGATTTCTTTTTTAGTTTAGCATCTAGCTGTCACCCACCTTTACAATACTTTACCTATACATTTGTTACAGGCTACAGTCAGTATTTATGTACAGACCGTTACAGTACTTTACATGTACCTTTGTTATTAGGTCATTACCTAGATGTGTGTCATTGCTGTGTCACATACTATACAGTTCCATGTCTTACACAAGTTGAGCTACAGTGTCATTGACACTTTCCTTTATGAAATACTATTTGGTAAGTTTTAATGACCAGATTATTAAAAGGCGTAGTTCGTTTGTAAATAATTTGTTACAGTACGTGGAGAGTGGATTGTAACTAAATCACCCGCAGAGTGGAGTTGTCACTCAAGCTATAACTTTCAAATTGTGTACATATCGACAAAAAAACACAAGCAATGTTTCAGCCAATGGACCTCAGGGTTTAACCCGGAGGTCCATTGACTGAAACTTTGCTTGTGCTGGTTATGCTTTGCAACAAATTTGCAATTATTGCTTGGGTGGAATCTCCACTCTGCGGGTGATTTAGTGATAATACACTCTCCATGTACTGTAGACGAGTATGCATAAAACCATTACATCATTATTATGCGTCAATTTATGGCAATAACCTGTTATCATGTTTCACAAAATGATTGTCACATCATGAGCAGAAGATGGAGTATCTGTTTCTTTCAAGCAGCATATTTAGGATATTTTGATACAGCTACTATTTCCCCGCGGGAACCCTGGGAAGTGAAGCAGTGCCTGTTCACTGCGGTAAACAGGCTCTGTTTTACTGGTAAAATAGGACCCAGTCACCAATGCTTGGGTGGTGCAAACCCTCTCTAAAATGGGCAACAAGGCTCATGAACGCTCACCCCTGGTCTTGAATTGATACTCATGTTGTGGTCATAATTAGCCATTGTGCAAAAATTCTTGACCTTAAACACCAATAAATAAATAAATACTGCTAATATTTGTGGTATATTGAGATTGTTAATATTTATATTATAATGAGACTGCCAGTATTCATATATTTTTCTTCTGTTTGCAGCTTCTCTATTGAAAGGTCTCAAGCATTCAAATATAGTAACACTTCACGACATTATACATACAAAAGAAACACTGACCTTTGTTTTTGAATATGTGGTAAGTATGATGACACTTTACTTTATGACATTGTAATCTAACCCTGATTGGTTGGAGTTAGTATGTCGGGGAGTCTGGCAGTTGCTTGCCATTGATCAGTGGTTTTCTCCAGGTACTCCAGCTTCCTCCACCCGTAAAAATGTCTGACATGAAGCGATCATGGCTGTTGAAACTGTGAATGAACCCCAATAAATAAAATAAATAAATGACATTATACATACAAAAGAAACTCCATCTTTCAGGGATTCTTTTGTGTGTCTATAGGGGTCAAATATGGGACCCTTCAATTAGGCATTGTTTTTCCCAATTCCCAACCCCAAATTTCCCAATCTCAGTCCCCACTCAAATTAAAATTTACTGCACAATTGGTGCTCGGAACTGGGTAGTCATAAGGCCTCAGAAAACTATTGGTTTTCTGAGGCCTTATGACCAATCAGTTCAGGACGACAATTGTGCATTAAATTTCAATTGCTTACCTAACAAAGCTTATAAAGTGTCTTAACTCTTTACCCAACCAATCACCAGCATTCGCCCGTGTAATATGCAAATTCAGCAGCTGAAAAAAAAAAAAATTTTCAAAAAAATTTCAACAAAACCATATCATGAGACCCCTCTTTGGAACGAGCTCATCAAGCTTGTTCCATAGAGGGGTCACATGATATGGTTTTGTTGAAATTTTGGGAAAAAAATTGAAAAATGATATTTGAAATAATAAATTTTGATATAGTCTGCATTGGGTAAAGGGTTAATTCAACAGCAAATGACAGTTCTTCTTTAATGGTATAAGTACAGTGTTATAGAGACTACAGAGAGAAGGGTGAACATAATTCCATGTGACTGTTATAAAACTTATTTACACGAAACATGCAATTGCTCAGGTATTCATCCTAATGTTCTCTCTTCAATCTAAATGTAAAATTTATTAGTCTTTGGATGTTTCTTTCTCTCAAAAACAAATTCCAATTTGGAGCCACCACGAGGCAATTTCCCATTGGCATGGGCCCTGGACCCTTTCCCAAGAAACTCTGATCTTTGTTTTTGAAGATGTGTATTTTCCAGAGGTTCCTACCAAATTATTTATCGAAAAGGTATTTGCTCAATAAAGTAATCTAATAAATCTTGAAAAGCCTATAGTTTTTACGATTCCACTACCAGAAGTTTAACAAGTTGAAACTTTCATGCAGTCATGTATGGCTTGATCTTGAGTCATGAGAAAAAGTGAGGTTGTAGTTCTGGTGGTCCACGCACAGATATTCAAGAATAGAATTTTCTGAGAAAAAATCATAAAAAATGAGTTTTTTTCACAACCAGTAGAAGAGAAAATTTCTCAATTAATTTTATGGTTCCTAGACTTACAGTTAAAACTAGAAATCCTGTCACGAACTGTGCGCTTATCTAGGCTTAATTACGCGTAGGAATTGCGCACAGTTTCCATATCGAATGGCATCCAAAGCACGGCAGGTTCTCCTGGTTACTCCTAGCAAATACAGGCAATGTTTCTACCAATGGACCTCCGGGTTACCCGGAGGTTCATTGGCTGAAACATTGCTTGTGCATAGACCATATGTACAGAATTTGATAGCCTTACTGTGGTCATAACGTGTAGATTAATGCACAGATCGACCTGCTATTTTTGCACATTTCATGACTGTGGAGGCCATCCGTCATTCGTCCATCCTTTGTCCATCTGTCTGTCAGTCTGTCCATCTGGCCTCCATATCCATTTCTTTGGCATTTGATAACTTGAAAAATATTGCTTGGATTGTCAAGTTACTTTATATTTGTGTTCAGGTTACTGATGTGCCGAGCTGTATAGTTTTTGGTGTAAATCTGATAATTTGATCCTGAGATTTTAACCCTTTATCCTTCAAATTGAAAATTCCTCCAATCCCTTTGGCATTCGATAACTTGAAAAATATTGCTTGGATTGTCAAGTTACTTTATATTTGTGTTCAGGTTACTGATGTGCCGAGCTGTATAGTTTTTGGTGTAAATCTGTTATTTTGAAACTGAGATATTAACCTTTTATCCTTCAAATTGAAAATTCCTCCAATCCCTTTGGTATTCAATAACTTGAAAAATATTGCTTGGATAGTCAAGTTACTTTATATTTGTGTTCAGGTTACTGATGTGCCGAGCTGTATAGTTTGTGGTGTAAATCTGTTATTTTGATCCTGAGATATTAACCCTTTATCCTTCAAATTGAAAATTCCTCCAATCCCTTTGGCATTCGATAACTTGAAAAATATTGCTTGGATTGTCTAGTTACTTTATATTTGTTTTCAGGTTACTGATGTGCCGAGCTGTATAGTTTTTGGTGTAAATCTGATGATTTGATCCTGAGATATTAATGCTTTATCCTTCAAATTGAAAATTTCTCCAATCCCTTTGGCATGAGATAACTCAAAAAATATCAATGGTGTACATAATGTCGGCATCTGTGGTGGCCCCCCCCCCCTCCCCCTGTGGAAACAAGCTCTATTTCACTGGTAAAATAGGACCAGTCACTAATGCTTGGGGTGCGAGTCCTCTAAAATAGGCAACATGGGGTATAAACGATTGACTGACCTTGACTTTATTTCCATGTTGTGATTAGCCATTGTGCAGAAGTATGTAACCTTAAACAACAATAAATAATAATTTTTTTCCAGATCGGATTCAAGATGGCCGACTGGTGGCCATATTAGATTTTGCAAAATACTTGTGGAGGGAACTACTTCTGCAGTTTTTGCTGCATTTTCATGAAACTCAGTATTAATTGATCAACATGATGATGAGCAGTGCGTGAAATAAATTTTTTCCTGATGGAATTCAAGATGGCCGACTGGAGGCCATATTGGATTTTGCAAAATACTTGTGGAGCGAACTACTCCTACAGTTTTAGCCGCATTTTCATGAAACTTCACAAAAATGATCAATATGATGAGGAGCAGTGTACGACATAATTTCTTTCCCGATTGGATTCAAGATAGCCGGCTGGTGGCCTTATTGGATTTTGCAAAATACTTGTGGAGCAAACTATTGACACAGTTTTAGGAGCAGTGCGTGACATCATCTTTTTCCTGATCAGATTCAAGATGGCCAACTGGCATCCATATTGGATTTTGCAAAATACTTGTGGAGCGAACTACTTCCACAGTTTTAGTCACATTTTCATGAAACTTTACAGAAATGATCTACATGATGAGGGGAAGTGTGTGACATAATCTTTTTCCAGATCTGATTCAAGATGGCCAACTGGCGATCATATTGGATTTTGCAAAATGCTTGTGGAGTGAACTGTGCAAATGATCAACATGATGAGAAGCTGTGCATGACATAATTGTTTTTCCAATCAAATTCAAGGTGGCCGAATAGTGGCCATATTGGATTTTTTTTACTTAGAAAAGTTGAATGCCCCATTTCAGTCGCCCACACTAGGCGGTAAGCCATGGTTGGGGTATACCGGGCGACAGACAATCTCTAGTTTTATTGAAAAACAAAATGTCTCACATATCATTACAGTAAAACCTGTCTTGAGAGACCACTGTCTTGAAAGACCACCTGTCTTGAGAGACCACATCTGCCAGGCACTCATTGGTTTTACTCTATAATGGACCTGCTATGGGAGACCACCTGTCTTGAGAGACCACCTGTCTTGAGAGACCACTGTGACCTGGTACCAACTTGTATTTTTATGCCATAATAGACCTGTCTTGAGAGACCGTCCCTTGAAGACTGAAACCATGACAAAAACTTTTTACCTGTTCTGGAATTCGAAAATTCATTGTGGTTATAGTAACATAATTAAAAGTTTTAAAAGCTCTTACAGTTAAAACTAGAAGTCCTGTCCCGTATTCTGC